>APFE031498808.1:250722-280295 GCA_000404065.3 Pinus taeda
TACGTAAAATTAGCGCAAGTGTCCTTCTTAGATTTGATAATCATAACTTTTGTTTTGTCTGTGTTAACAGTCATAACTTTAAAAACTAACCATTAATTTATTTTATTTATTTATATATTTTTACCTAATTTAACTTATTTCCATAATAAATAATAATAATATTAAATTAATGAATAAAAAATTGACCGGGGCCTAAAGTAAAAAATTAGCCGTTAATCAAATTTTAGCCGTTGGATTCTCTGCTCAAACTATTTAACATGCTAAGCTAGATCTGTTTTTTCAACTTGTCTTGATGATGAACCACACTGGTTCGAAACGCGTCGGCAAATGAAATTTTGTGTGATTTACGCTGAAGAATCTCTCGTAATTAAGGACAACAAAATACCAAAAAATGTCAAATGTATTTATGGAAAGCAACAGATTGTATCAGAGACCCATATCAGATAGTTAATGTGGTTGGTGGTCCATTATGACCCCTCCACGCATAGAATAACAGATATTTTTGTAATCAACCTCTATATATATCCAGAACTTAGAATGTAATAAGGTTGATGGTTTTGGTTTTGATGTAAGGCTCAACTTCTGGAGCCTGTAACTACTGTGATACTTGCAGCGTCTGGTCTTCATTTTCAGCTAATACAAGTTTCTTTTGCTGTTAATTGCTCACTTTCCACTTCTTCTTTGTTCTAGGTTGTGCCTGTTATGCATTTATTCATGTGCTCTTGATATTTAGCATTAGAGGGGCTGTCATTCCACCTCTGTGTTAGAATCTTGTATGTATTATTGAATGTGTTATTTAGGTTTCTGTTTACTTAGTGCCAAAGAGCTGTCATTCTCTTTGTGCATTAGGAAATAGATTTGTAGACCTTTTACTAGCTGCAGCTGGCCATCACAGGGTCTTGTGCATCTGCTGGTGTGGTCAATATTTTCCATATTCATTTAATCCTTAAACTGTGAGTGATTGGTGGTCTAAAGCCTTGTAGTTTGGGGGTGTTTACCCATGTCTGGAGTTAAGCATAGTAGAAGTGGTTATCTGGCTTGAATATGCATCATTACTTCCATTAATCCATTTCCAACATTCTGTTGAGTTTGTAATGTTCCCGAGCATCTCTGAGATACAAACTAGGAGAGTTTCTTGGGGTTAATTGTCGGCTTTGACCATTTTGGTGGACTTTGACTCAAAATACATTTCTTTTGACTCATAATAAATTCTTTTTGACTCAATTGACTTTATAAGCATGAAGAACATGCTTTGACAAAAAATAAATTTTAATAATAAATATGTCAATGATAAAAATTACATTTTACTACATTATGAAAAACAACACTAGTTATATTTTTCAACACTCCCTCTTAACTATGGAGGTATTCATAATGACACAATGAGATACTCTCAATTTGAATTATTCATATAAGAAAGGATCCTGATTGATAAGCGTCAATCATGATTTGCATCATCATAACTATCATTGTCAAAATAGAAAGGCCTTGATTAATAAGCTCTATCTCTCCATTATATCATAGCACAACTGCCATTTAGGAAAATACCCCATCTAGAGGCATAAATTTGGACACGACTGCCTCTCTAGGAACATATCACATTCGGATGTTCACTAGGTATGTCCTCACATGATTATTTCCTAAACCATGTTGCAATACTTGACACCATGAAATATCGGTCCTCAAGACTATTCTTATCTTAGACCAATGCACTTGGATTATGGCAGTTATTCCTAGTCACAATATAGGTCTTCAAAGAATATCAATCCTAGATGCTTAAATAATCCACCATTCTCCTTACCAGTGCCTTTACTAGGATTATGATTGTTAGTCCTGGCTATACTACATGACACATGGAGAATATGGTGTCCACCCTCACTCCCTCTCAACCAGGGAGGAGATCCTCACTCCCTCAACCAGGGAGGAGTCATTCACAAGCCTAAGCTTGTGTAAAAAATACTCATCCTCTTTAATGAAAATGAACTTCATCAATACATCGACTACCTATTCTTTCATGGAGATTTGTTGTAGCTTCTTAGTTCCTATTTGCATCGCATCATAACGAGCTTCTACCTTTTTGGTTTTTTGACAGTCTTCATGCATCTTTGAATCCAATGTGTCATCAAGTAGTTCATCAAACACCTTGTGGAGCCAAACTTCTTCACAACTGATTACACAAGCCTTTACATATTCTTTCTTCGTATTGCAATAGAATTTTGCTTCTTTCTCTTCCAAGAAATCATATCAGCTCCCAATCATCAGTAGTATCTCTATTAGCATCGATACCTAGATCTGTCATCTTTTCTTTTGATCACAAGCTTCTCTGGGTTTTTTTCCAAACTTCAAGTAATATTGTATTCATCCAAGATCTTACATCTCCCTCTTTCCAACTGAGGTAAGTGAACTTCTTCCCATTTATGCTACCATCTAATCGACTTCTTTGAAGCATACTTCAAACTTATTCCTCCTTAATCTTCATGCTTTGCCACATTCTTCCAATTCTTGCATCTGCTAGTCAAGTTTAGATAGTAGTTGTCTTGACCTGCAAGATTTATGAGAATACTGAGAAAAAATATAGGCAAAGTACAAAGATAATAGCAATAGTAGTAATCAAGGGGATGTAGAGTACTTATATTTTTTAATAAAGTCAACTCACTCTTAGTCTTGGACTTGTTCACCAACCTTGTCCCCATATCAACATGATGTCGTTCCTATCATTCTCAAGAGCTATTTTTTTTTAATAGTGGAAACGATTAGTTAGGGTTTTGTTTCTAGGGTTCTTCTTAGTCCAAACTTTTCTAGGGTTTGCAAACTCTAGATGCCAGAGTCTTCAAGACTTGTCATCTTATAAATTGCATGTTCTACATATATACAAACCATAGA
Source organism: Pinus taeda (assembly GCA_000404065.3). Lineage (NCBI taxonomy): Eukaryota > Viridiplantae > Streptophyta > Pinopsida > Pinales > Pinaceae > Pinus > Pinus taeda. Next base: position 253,606 of record APFE031498808.1, read on the forward strand.
GATGTCATTAGTAAGCTCTCTATATATAGAATTCATTTCATCCTTAATTTCAGTATCTTACTCTTTTATATACAAGGAAATACTTCAAATGACAATATATTAGGGATCATTCAATTGTATCTACACATACTTTTTATATGATACATTACTATCTTTGAAGAGATCATTATCTTGGCATCACTACCATTGGTTGCAAATGAACATAGTTTACACATACCTCTTTTAACTTTACCTTTTCATCTTTGCAAATATCTAATCTTTGACTTTTCTTCAGTTGATATCTTCTTCCAATAGAGATCATACCACTGAGATATATTTGGGCTTTCAAGATTCAATGTTAGATAGGTCGGCTTCATGGTTTAGTTCATCCTTCCTTTATGTATAAGTAGGGAGTCTTGAGATTTCATATAAGTAGGGAGTGGTACAAGTATGGATGCTGCACTTAATTGCATAACATAGATGAGATTTCATATACTATCCAGTCTTAGTTCTTCCACAAAGCTTCTCAAAGTCTTTGCCTTTGATTACGAAGTTTCGGTCTCTTTCGTAGATTATATACCACAACAAGGTGACTTTTGTACATGTCATAAATTTCTGTCTGTAAAAAATCACAAAGTAACATCTCTCATTTCCTTTCGTATAACCACAAAACTATATACCTCAGAACCTTTCCCTTATGTCTTAGATGTATGTGATGGTAAGTTCCAATTGTAATGACAGTGGATTGTCAAGAAGTTTGGATGCTTGCCTCGATTTTTTTGAATCATAGTTCCTTAACTTGTATAGTTCCACAAATATTTAGATCTCAAGTATTATGGTAGAACTCCAATGCCACTCAGAAAATTTTGATACTCAAAAGAATGATCCTTCAAATGTCACAGAGAGAAGGTGCCACTGAAGTCTGTATGTCATAAAATTTGCATGTCACGTCCTCATTATTTTATTGTCCATAAAATGTTGTATACTATAGTGTCATAGAGATCTTGGATGCCACCACATAAAGATCGATTTCGTCATAGGTGTTGTAGCCAAACCTTGCAAGGTGGAAATGGTAAAGGTTTTTCAAGCAAAATTCATGGAATGCTGAAAGGAAGGCGCCGAGTCTTTAAGTTGTTTGTTGCTCCGTAAGGAAAATATTTTCTCTGGAGCCTCTGATATCACGTCAAAAATTTTAACAAATTTTGTTTTTAATAAAATGAATTTGGTGCAAAGATTGAATTTTTATGAGCAATTTTCTACTCTCGACCTCTTATGCAGAGGTTCTTTTCATAACCTAAAAGAACTTATTGGGCTTGAGGTCCAGTCCCCAAGTCAACTTTTCCAACTCATAAGCCAAGCACCAAGTCCATTAGTCGGCAATCACGAAGGGTAGTGCCCACACAAGGTGCCAAGAGAGAAGCCCACCAAGGAGTTGGAATTAGTGCTCAACGCATCGATATGTCCCATGGTCCTTGAAAGATATAAACCCCATAAAAGGCATTCACCTGGTTGATGTGGGACAATTCCTATGACGAAATATATATAAAAAATAATAATAGAGTCTGAGTTTTCTGCACATACATTATAACAAGACTTCCTATTGGAGAGGCAACAAAACAAGGGAAGACTAAATATAAATGGACTATTATGTGCATTCATGAAGGCATTATTAATTCCATGGTATAACAAGTATCAACGTTAGGCATCTTTAGAAATTGACTCTCCTTCAGATGTAAAGATGGTTCATGCAAGAAGTGCACAATTACTTGTTCGACCATTCGCTGATGGGGAAGTTGTGTTCCATTGCTTGATCACTCTTATTATGAAAAGAAGTGCATGTCAAATCAATTGATTTATGCTCCAACTTTTGAATTCGAAGCCACAACAACTTCAATAAATAAATGTGTTTAATTACAATTGGCTAATCCTAGCCAAGGTTTTTATTACAAGAAAAACACCTATAAGATCTTCCAAAGAAACGTACTTACAAACAAAAAATAGAAAACATTAGTTCAAGTTTCTACCAAACGTACTTAGCTAGAGGCATTCAAGGAACTAAAAGCTCTAGCTTGAAAGATTGAATGAAGCAGCATGGCTTACCAAACAAAGCTTGGGAGAAGTAGGAAGAAAAAAAAACCATGCTACTTCACAATCTTCACGGGTATGGACTCTGAATGGTGCACATGCTTCACTTGTGACAGTTTCGCATATCCAAACAATGAAGATGGAACCACTGTTGCTTCCTTGGAAGATATCTGTTTTTGTAGTTTCTCATTCAAGATGGATCAATTCCCCACCTAGTTTCGGTAGAGGTTGCAATTATGGTCCTCCATGTGAAGTGGCAAGTTTACAATACTCTTGGTCAAAGTCATAGAGTAGCTTGGGTACACTATAAAGGTCTTCAAGGAGATTATTCTGTTATGGTTATGGATATGCTAGTTCCAAGCCTATGGGATGTTTGGTATACTTCTAGTCAAGCGATGTCTTCTGAGATGGTAGCATGCATTGTTGTTAAAGTTGTTTCCATATTGGAAAATATGCACTCAAGAAGTGAAGCTTGAAAACATTTTGCTTGGTCCACTAGGGACGATAGATGAAAGGAAAAATTTCCTTGTTAATCTTGGGTTGGTGTCAAGATGGAGGGACAACTCCACGGGGTTGGATGTAAAATATGATCAAAGGTCAAATGTATTCAGGGGAACTGTTCAATATGCTAGTGTACATGCTCATTTAGGGAAAACTGGAAGTAAGAAAGATGATTTTGAGTCCCTGGATTATATGCTTATATTTCTTCTTCGAGGGAGTTTACCTTGGCAAGGATACCAGGGTGACAAGAAGGGTTTCCTAGTTTGCAAGAAAAATGGCCACATCCCCTGAGATGTTGTGCTTCTTTTTCCCACTGTCGTTTAAATTATTTCTGGAATATGTGGTGAATTTGGAATTTGATGAAGAGCCTTATTATGTGAAATATATTTCCCTTTTTGATGGAATCATTGGTCCAAATCCAATTGTCAGGCCAATAAACATTGATGGAGCTATAACTATTGGTAAAAAGAGAGATAGGATGACTATGGAAGAAAATGATGTTGAGCAACCTAAGAAGAAGGGTCGACCTGGTATGCATGCTACACAATGGATCAATATTTATAATGCTTAGTGACCAATGAATACCACTATAATGTGGTTGATACAAGACTTGCACAACATGCTGAGAATTGAAATGAAGATGGTATTTTTATAAGTAGTGTAGCTTCTTGTTCAAATCTGTGGGCTCTTATTATAGATGTGGGAACTGGATTCACTACACAAGTTTATGAGTTTTCTCAGTTCTTTCTTTACAAGGATTGGATCATGGGTATTGTATCACTACAACTGCAGTTACATGGGACTAGGAAAATTTTGTTTTGAGTGTTCCTAAACGAAAGCCTACATATGAAACTTAGGAGACACTTTGTGTTCCTAGGCAAAAGCCTACATATGAAACTTAGGAGGCTCTTTGTACATCTGCATTTTTGAGTACTCATGTTAAGGAAACATGGGTTAAGAATCTATATATTGCTTATGTTTTTATGATCGCACAATATCGTGAAGCACCGATTGTTAAGTTCTCTGATGTAAGCCTTTGATGCTTCTACCTTGTGCATACATAGAAAATAATTTATTCAAAATCTTTTCCGAATGACTTCCCTCATGCATATTTCTATGGAAAGGAGGAGGCCGATGAAAAAACAATTTAATTTACCACAAAATGTAGGGGTAACTTGCTGCGTATGCACCAAAAAGGTGCACCATCACAAGCCAACTCACTTTCTCAAGTGAATAATAAGAGGATTGATTTGTAAAAGGAAAAAAGCATGGAAGCTAGTGGTCCCATAGACTATAACTAGTCTCTTGGATGTTAAAATTTCATTCATTCATTCATTAAAGAAATTGATGGTTGATAACATTGTATATCCAAAACGACGAAATCCTGACGGCTTGAATTACACGAAGAATATGCTGAGGGGAATTGTCGAGAAGTGGTTTCCCCAAACCACTCATCTCAAGATTGAGGCTAACATTCATCTCGGGGGCACTCTTCCTCTATTCCAGAAACTGCCAAAGGAACCCCCAAGAAGTGGTTTTGAATTTCCAAGAAATCACTCATGGTTTTTGCACATGGATCAGTTGGGCCCACATCCTTTTCTTTCAACTTTGTCTTTGTATATTAATATGTCATATAAGTTTTGGGAGCGGGGTTTTATTCTATAAAAAGGGGATTGTTTTAATGGTATCATATATATATGTGTGTGTGTGTGTGTGTGTGTGAGAGAGAGAGAGAGAGAGAGAGAGAGAGAGAGAGAGAGAGAGAGATTATTTACATTTAAATTTTGTAATCTTTATTATAAACTATGAAACAATTTTATAATTGTTTCAAAATCACTTTTATAACTGATCAAAGAACAATTAGTTTGGGGTAGGGATAAAAGTTTGCAGCCAACATCTTGTAGGGGTTCAAAATATGAAAGTGGAGAGTCTATAAATGAAGAGAAATTGTAATGAAATCTGTCTCTGAAAGCAAAGAACAAAGACTAGATTGATTCCATCTTTGGGCAAGTTGCAGATTTTTTTTCCCTTTGTATGTTTTTTAATTCATTTATGTTTTTCTTCTTTTGGAATAGTGTATGATGCAATTGGATTATTTAAGTTAATGAATTTGAATTTAATTTCTAGTACTCAAGTTTTTGATTTAAAAACCCTTAATAGGCGCTCCATGTTCTGCAAATTCACTTACATTTTCTTATTTTGCTCACCATTCTTTCCGCAAAGTCGAGGTTTAGATTCTTAATTGCTTGTGTTGAAATCCTGTATTGCTTTATTTTTCTTCTAAACCATTTCTTTAGCTCAAAGTCTCTGCAATCCTCATTGAATCATGGCCATTCTAGTTCTGAAGGATAGGTTTTGGAATTAGAGAAACCATTACAACTCTCATAATTTTTCTCTCCCTCCAACCAATCCTTTAAAATTCTTTATCAAATTAGTAGATGTCTTGGGTACTGACCCCTTGCAGTCGGATTTTGTCTCCATAGGTTACAACAACAAATTCAAATTTATCATATGAGATTTATATCTTCAGAATTCAAGAGGTTCAGATACCTTTTTAGATATAGATTTCTTTCATGAATATACATTTAAGAGAAATGAGCTTTAATATAGACCTTTAAGGTTTTTCGTTCCACTAGGATGCTTGGAGAATGTGCCTTATATTAGTTCAAGAGATTCACCATAAAACTATTTGCATTCGGAACTTCAAATCATATTCTTACTATTAAGCTTAGGTCCAAAGTAATGCCACAGGTTATAATTTTTGCTTCTGATTTTCACAATAGAGGTATCGATCTTGTCTTCTACGTCATGAGCTAGGAGTCTCGACCTAGAAGTCATCCACAAACCATAGAAAAATAACCTTTATTCCTTCGGCTTTGAGACAAATTTCAGAAGGTGATAAAGGTACATACCTCCTAAAATAACTTTTACTTCAGACTTCAATCAAAAATAGATCTAGTAATTGATATGAAGGTTTCAGATCCCTTGAATAGATGCTAAAAATTTCGGACCATTGTCTCCATATTGAGTGTAGACTAGAAATTTATATTTGTACCTGAGAACATAGTTCAAATAGGTGCTTCATACTTTGGTAAATGCCATGATTTATCAACAAGATGTTCAACCTATATGTTTACATAAGCCTGCCACGTCAGAGATGAATAGGTTCCATATAAGGCCTGCTTTATTATAGAGAACGTTGCTACATGAACTTGCATTAACACAAGAATGTTTGATAGATTCTTTGCATCAATATCATCACAGAGAATCCACATCATCATTATCACAGAGACTTGTATTTTCATCGTTGAAATTCGTATCATATATGTTACAAAAACTTCATACTATCAACATTGAAAATTACATCATATGGAGCCTTAGGTCTTCATGTTCTTCTGTCAACATGAGCCTCATCTACGGTTCACATACCATAGAAGAAGGTGCCTCGAACTTCCATACCACAAACCTTGATCAAGTTATCAAGCTACAAACATGCTACTTCTTTGATCTTCCGTAGCTTTGATACCATGTTGAAATTATGTAAGGGGGAATTTATTAACATGATTATTACTTGTGAAATTATTTAATGTTATTATTTTGTTTTCCTTATTCATCAATTAATTACCATTCAAAACAAGAAAATAGAGATCATAGTGAAAAAAAGACGAGACACTAGAAATTAGGTTCCAAGCCAGGCAAAAACCCCACAAGGGGGAAAACCCAACAACAATCCTTCTCTTATAGAATCAGGTCAAAATGAAAAATCAAGGACCAAGACCCAAAATTTCCACCAAAATTTTAATTCAAACCCTCCTCCAAGTCACCACCAATGTCAAAGTGAAACATGGTCAAATTGTCCCAAATCTGGTCAACTCCTAAAATTCTGGCACCAAAAATTTAAGGCTTGTAGTAGCACAAAAAAGGGTTCATCTTTCATGTCTGAAATTCAATCAAGCAAAATTATCTCTTCTTTGACTTCAATTATCTCTCCTTTGACTTCTACCTTTGTCCTCCTTCGCACACTTCATATGTACTTCTTGTGTGTGTGACTTTTCTCCAAATGAGTCAAATTGTCTCTTGTATATAGTTATCCAGGAGGGTTGAATAGGTGGATCTTGGAGGCCCAGGCCGACTTGTTCCAAGGAGGGTTGACTTTGGCCATTTTGGTGGAATTTGATTCGAAATAAAAACTCTTATTCTTTTCTTCATGAAAAATTCCAAATGGGACTTTGACTCAAAATGCATTTTTTTGACTCATAATAAATTCTTTTTGACTCATAATAAATTATTTTTGACTCAATTGACTCTATAAGCATGAAGAACATGCTTTGAAAATAAATAAATAACAATAATAGACATGTCAACGATAAAAATTACATTTTATTACATTATGAAGATCAACACTAGTTACATTTTTCAACACAAGGTAGGGGCAATTCTGATGTATAAAAAGATAGACTAGGTATTCCTGATACTAGAAAGATTTGTCTCCCTGTAGTCTACTAGTTGGGCATGGATCTCATCAGACAAAAATGGAGGAAAATCATACTGAGTACATGTATTGGTGTCAAGATGGCACAAAGTGGCTAGAAATCCTAGGAACAAATAATTTATTAGGATATCAATGCTTCTACCAAGGACTTGATAAATCATTGAGAAGGTCATTTGAGACATGGAATCAAAAGTTGTGATAGGAGGGAGGCCAGAAGGGGCAACCAATTCTTCTTTGAAACTTTCATTAATCATCCACTTTTGGACCTTTGGTGAGAGGCCCCTCCATTTATCCTATAATATTTCCATGTCTGACTTATGCAATATTCTCCTATATAGAAATGATAACATGGTTGCGATGGCTTCTGGTGTGATTTTAATAGTTGGCTTATCACCTTGAGAATATGTGATACTTCTTTGACCTAGTATTTGCTGGCATACCATCTCACCATCTTTGGCAAGTTGAAAACTTGAGGGACCATTACTAGCACCATATTTGATGAGGATAGGTTGTTGAAGTCACCAATTGATTCATAAGTACTTTATATGATATGTATTGCTTTCCTCATGTAATAGATGGTGGTGAAGAGGGGATCTCTGACATTGGCATCTTGGTCATAGAAATCTGGCTCCTTGGTTTTCTCAGCCATTGGGACATCATAAGTACTTGGGGCAGGTGAGGTGACCATTGAGGCAGAAGGATTTGCTGAAAGGGAACTTACTTTGCTTAACGAAATAAAGAAGGTAGCACGATGTTTGATTGATGAATAAGATTAACTGGATAATGTTCCAGCGCCATGTGGCTCAATATAATTGGCTGGTGAGGTGGAGAGAACTTTATTCAAATTTGACAGGCTATGACTAGTTGGCGCACGTGAGTATAGAATTTGAGGATTGTGGGACAAACTAAGCTAAAATTTGGCGAAAGCAGGGTTTTAAGACTACAAATGAATTAATATTGTGCAATAATGACTCAATTAGTGTGTGAATCAAGTTCTTTTGAGCAAGAAAGTACACTTCTTGTGAGGAGATGTTAGGATTTGTTTTTGAATTCAAATTCGCTTGAAGTTCAGTTCAATTTAGGATTCAACAGGTCAAATCTACTAAAATAAGGGGAATTAGTGTTGAGATTCATAATTTGGGCTTCGAGAGGTTAAATCTGGGTTAGTGAAGTTCGTAGGCACACAAAGGGTGAGTTGGAAGCTGAGCTGGGAAAAACAACTGACCACTCTTTTCAACAAATTTTGGGGACTTGACACATGGTGGGACATGATTTAGTGGTTTTAGGGCTGATGTCATGCTAACATCATGATGACGTTGACATGGCATAGTTGAGCCCACATGTTAGGTGCTAACATGGCAGAGGTGGTGTCTAGACTTGGTGAGGGGATGAGGTCGATCGAGTGCGGCGAGGTGGCAAGTGTGATAGGATAATTACACCATAAGGCATTTCTCTTTGAAGAAGAAACCCCCTAGATGCCACTCTGTACCACCCTTCACCATCAGATCTATTGTTAGATGATTGAGAGTTTTTCCACCATTAGATCCCACTACATTAATTGTCAACCAAATTTTGATTTGTGCAACTGTCTAACTTGTTGATCTTTAAAATAAAAATAATTATAACACATAAACATAATGCAGGTAAAGTATCTTTGCAGTTATTGGAATTGTGGATTTTAGCTCCACTCTCAAATATTCAGAAATCCATAGTAAAGTTGAAACAATTGCAAGGTTGGGCGACAACAACCTATTAAAAATGAAAAGTTCAATGGTTGGTGTTGTTCCCGAATTCGTTCGGGACGTCAATGTGTTGGGTAAGATATGTGAATCAAGAACAACTATGCCTATTAAATTAAGGAATCAATTTTGATTTAAAATTTCGTGTAATCAATTTCTGGCCTTGTTACACATTGTGATTTCTTTATTTGTAGCAAATATGCAAGAAACTGTGTTATACAATTGTTAAATAGCAGGAGACATATAATCCTAAAAAGCGCATGAGAATTTAAAGCTTTCGTAGAGGGTAGCAAATATGCAAGAAACTGTGTTACAATTGTTAAATTGCAGGAGACATATAATCCTGAAAAGTGCATGAGAGTTTAAAGCTTTCGTAGAGGCAAATTATGGAACAACTTGCAGTCGGTGCTCGATGAATCTGGCTTGCAAATATTTTTATAAATGAAGAATACGCTTAGGAGATGCAAATTTATATAGAATTATTTTGTTCTTTATTGAATTACTTAAATCAACACTTCGGGGAAGATTTGTGGTTGAATTTAGGTAAATTTGTTAAAAAATAGACAATGATTTTTATATTTAGAACATTATTTAAATCCTAGAAAGGTTTTCCCTTGAAAGAATTTTTTGATATACCGAGATAACGCTGAGAATGGTAAATTAATTTTATAACAAGAGAAAATAAATTCTAAACAATATAAGCATTACAATATGTTTTGTTTTACATATCCTACCTATCTTGTTCCATTTTTTAAATATTCACAGTATAGTTAAACATCTTTTGATCATTTAAGTTCTATCCATGGGAGAAGAGAGTGATCATGTCCATATTACTGCAATATCAGATGCATTGGGGTGCCAATTCGAGTTGTATATCTTGAGCAAGTTCATGTGATGTTGGTCGAATGTCAATCATCATGATTTCATACCTTCCAACTTCCTTTTAAAAGAATTGGGATCAGAAACAATTGAGAATTATGTAGTTTTACTGTATTGGCTTGACCATTATGGCATTCTTTATCTGAGGTTAATGAGCATTGTTTAAGTGAGAGTCCACCTTTATAATTTGGCTAGATTAGGAAGTTACATGCCTCATTTTATTGGGTTTTCTTGAATATCACATTAGTGTAAAGATGCCTGGAATTAATGTTTTGGGATTTTAGCTGCAAGTGTAAATATGAAATTGGAAAATTATAATTCCATTCAGGTCCGCCACTGACTTTCCAACTTTAATCAAGACCATTGAAGGAAGGTTCCATTCCTATTGTATGGAACCGAAGTCTATTAAGTTGCGGTAGGTTATATTTGAAATACTGATTTTATATAATAGACGAGTCACATGAATTTATTAAGCTGTGGCACTTTATATTTGAAATATTGATTTTATATGATTGACGAGTCATTGTTTACCCGATATAATGGTTCTAAATTACAATGACTGTTGCTTTTAATGATGTGATCCTTCTGATTAAGGAATTTGAAATGACCATAATTTGTATTTTTATGATTGATGAGATATTGTGAAAGGTTGTGTAAATAGAGCCTTCCCTATGTCAAATTGGTAAGTATATACACCATTCAAATGAATTTTTCCTTAGTGAGTGTTTTGGATAAAAAATTTATTTTTCCTTATTTTTTTTATAGAGAGATTGATATATGCCTCCACAAAGAATAAAAAAATAAATGTTTTATTTTGAAAAGAGAGTATAATTGTAGCATAACCAAGCTTGGGTTTATAAAGATAATGGTGTCATTTAACCTAAATATAGAAGTGTTTTACAACTCAATTGTTATTAATATACAAATTTGTTACTGTTATTAATATATAAATTTTATTGTTATTAATATACCAGTCTAGATTCATCCAACTTTGAATCTAACATCAGATTGATACATGCCTCAAAGAATAAAATAAAATATATGTTTTATTTTGAAAAGAGAGTATAACTGTAGTGTAAACAAGCTTGGGTTTAGAAAGATAATGGCGACGTTTAACCTAAATGTAGAGGTGTTTTACAACTCAACTGTTATTAATATAAAAATTTAATTTTTATGTTATTAATATATAAATTTATTATATTAATATACCAATTTACATTCATCTAACTTTGGATCTAACAGAGTCGAGATGAAAAAAAAATTTAGGTGCAATTTTTTTTAATACAAATGCATGGTGTAATTTTCATGATTTAAATTGTAATTTTTTGAATGCGTTATGAAGTAAAACTTGTAATTACAAAAAATCTTGTTGGATTTTGACAAAAAAACCATGTATCTTAAAAAAGGCCAAATTGTAAAAAAAAAAATTAACATAAATCTTATTTTTTTTAAAATAACTTTATATTATAAAATTTTTTAATAACAATATATAATATATACATACTTGACATTAAAATATTTAACAAAACATGTGCATTATTGTTTTTTTTATTAATATATTTTTAAACTCACATTGAATATTTTATTATTATTGTTATATTATATTCAAATATTTTATTATTATTTTTGCTACCACTCTCAAATATTTAGAAGTCTATAGTAAAGTTGAAACAACTTGAATGGATCATATTTCGAAGTCCATAGTAAAGTTGAAGCAACTGGAATGGATTGGATGCCACGTGCAAGCCGTTGTTGTTGCAATAAATGCCAAAATAATTTGGTAACCTGGGGTCATTGAAGGTGTTGGAGTTAACAGGCTTCCCAAAAATGAGGTCTCTACCAGATTGATTAGGGAATCTAAAAACACTTGGAATTTGAGTGAGTCATTATAGAAACATTGACTATTGCAGAAACATTCACTAAATGACATTGTAGTTTAAGTCTTTGCCTGCATTGTACATACTTGACATTAAAATATTTTACAAAACATGTGCCTTGGTTTTTTTTTAATTAATATATTTTTAAACCCGCATTGAATATTCTATTATATACAACATTAATTTATTTTTTTAACATTTTTTCTATATATAGATAGATACATAGTTAACATAAACTTCTAAATAGTTTATTTAAATATTATATTATGTCATTTGGACAACTGACTAAACATGCATATCATATTCCATTTTGTGTTTTATTATAGCAGTCATTGCTTTTCTATTTAGAGAATAGTTTGTTTTTATTTTAGATATACACATGTCAAATCCATGTTGAGCATGGACATACTTACACATCACCCTCATATTGGGTCATATTGGGTTGTAGAATGAGCCTCTCCACTCAATAAAAATTATAGCATTTTAGTCATATAAATTAAATAATTGATAGATATCAATTTGTAGTAAATTATTGGATTTATAATGTATAACACATTACAAAAATTTAAAAAATCATAAAAATGAACTAAATTATGACTTTAATTTAAACTATTATAATAAAATTAAATTTATGAGTTAAATATATATACATTTAAAAAACTATAAAACATGTAACAAGATTCTTAATCATGGAAATTCAACCCTACTTCATCATGGTGATTCTTGACTTGTAAATAGGATTTGTCACAATACCATGGCTTATCAATAACACATGTCCAAAAAACCATGACTCATTTCATATGACGCTGGTTCATATAACATTTTTTTTATTAATCAATTTAAGTAAAAAAGTAAAAAGAGTATAACTACTTTTAAGATAAATATCAAATTTTAATCTATCTAGTATTGTGAAAAGAGCTACCACTAATCTATTTTATAAAATAAGTTATATTATTATGTTATTTTTGAAAAGATTTATAACATAAATTTCAAAGTGTATTATTTTGTTTATGTTTTAATAATTTCACCGTCACATCCCATCAACATGTTAAATGATTGGGAGCTCTTCTACCTTTAGATCTCATTAACATAATTACAAAAATAATTATAACCCATCAACATAATCCAGGTTAGGTACCTTTGGAGTTGGCGGAGTTAATAGTTTTTTACCCTCTCTCAAATAATTAGAAGTCCATAGTAAAGTTGAAGCAACTTGAATGGATCATATTCCGAAGTCCATAATAAATTTGAAGCAATTGGAATGGATTGTCGTCCATGGCACTTGGCTGCTAGGTGTAGAACCCTCATTGCTGCAAGAACTGCCAAAAAAATTTGGTAACATGGGGTCATTGAAGGTGTTGGAGTTAGCAAGCTTCCCAAAAATAAGGTCTCTACCAGATTGATTAGGGAATCTAAAAAACTTGGAATTTGCGTGAGTCATTACAGAAACATTGACTAGACAACAATGTAGTTTAAGTCTTTTCTGACATTGTACAGAGGGATATTGTTTAAGTGCTTTCACTTACCACAACAAATGATACTCTTCACGTATGTGCTCATTGATAAGGTATGTTAGAAGGCCAAGGTAGTATGGCCTGTCTATCATTGATGATATAAATAAAATGAGAAACATCACCATTCTTATCTTTAGGTGCAACCCTAGGACACAGGGTATTGTTGAAATGTTTCATTAGTTTGTTTCAAAAAGTGAAGTTAAGAAATGCAGAAAAATGGTTGCAAACATTGAGCATAGTGTGTCCCAATTACAAAGGGTTTTTTTTTGAAAAGTGGATATAGAATATAAGTTTGTTACAATGAATAGAAAATATTGCAAACATCAATTAGATTACAATTGGATTTTAGTATCTCCCCAAATTGTGCCCGAGATAGTCATTACAGAAACATTGAGTAAACGATAATGTAGTTTAAGCTTTGCCCAAAGTGTGTGCAATCATTGTATAGAGGGCTATTGTTGGAGTGCTTCATGAATTATTTTGAAAAGTTCATATAGGATATATTTTGTCTATTATAATGTAGAGCAAGAATTGCAAACTTTGATTGAATTATAGTGTAATGTTAGTCTCTCCCCAAGGTGTGTCCTAGATAAAGTTGGTTAAAGTTTGTTTTCTATGGTGCGATGTGTTGTCATCGTTGTCTACGTTTGTAATCAAATGAGTTATTCTAGTTCTTTTAGACATTTCAGACAATTACTAATGTGGCCATTGTTATAGAGTTGGAGTCGGTGAAACACAATTTGACCAGGTCCTGAATGTTGAATTACAAGCTATATACAATAGGTGAGATACAAGCTATATACAATAGGTGAGATACAAGATATATACAATAGGTTAAGTTTTGAGGAAAGCTAACATATTTTACGTAATCACCAGATAAAAAAATGAAATTTTACTCAACAAACACTTAATGCAACAAATGATACTCTTCAGGTATATGGTCAATCAAAAGGTATGTTGGAAGGTAGTATGACTTGTCTATCATTGATCATCTAAATAAAATGAGAAACATAGCCATTCTTATCTTTATGTGCAACCCTAGGACACAGGGTATTGTCAAAATATTTCATTAGTTGTTTCGAAAAGTTCAGAAGTTAAGAAATGAAAAACAATGATTGCAAACATTAAGAAAAATATAGTGTTGTAAAACACATCTTTGTAGTTTTTGAAAGTATGCTAGTGTCTATGTGTATTATGCATGGCTGCTAGCATAATGGGGCAATTGTATGAGAGAATATGAGAGATGAAATGAAAAGGAAGGCCAACCGATTAATGGGATCATAACTTTGAAATATATGTATAAGACATGCCTAATAAATTCACCTCCATTGATAATGCATTCACTGTGCTTTACTTGATGCATGTACCTTGCTCCTCATCTTGTAGATTTTGAGGCCTAGTAGTCCTCTCTGTGTACATGTTTTACATTACCTTGTTATCCATTTGACGGTTAAATGTTAACATTATGTTTATTTTTCTCTGTGAAGAGCTACCCTCCTTAAAGCCACATTAATGAATTTAGTTGATCCAGTGCAATGATACATAGAGGGAAAAAAAATCATACAAAATTAAGACAATGAAATGAATTTGTTTAAATCAATATTTGCAATAAGAAGTACACTAGCCTTTACTGATGTTGGAAAAATTTGTTCACATTACATGATGAAAACTTGATAAAACAAGAAAATAATCATGTACAAAATTTATACTTCATAACTTACTTTACATCAATTAACAAAATTCCAGAGCCTCATGATAGTGCTTTCCCATAATCAATTAATTGTCTCTATTACTCATTGTGAATAACCTTATAGGGTTGAAATGAACATCCCTTTAGGACCTCTTTGACAAATTGTGCCCTGTTCCCACTTGACTTATTATGTTGAGATTTTATTTTATTCCAATGTTGAACTAGCAAAACTCAAGTCTCAAACATAATATAGAATTGTTCCAAGTGTTTTTCATAAATATGATCAATGAATCAATCGTCAAGCTAATCTAGGTGGAAGTGTTCCTCTATAACTTCCACCCAAAGACTAGAAATGCTAGAGGCCTTGATATCTAACCATTGATGCTCAATCTGTTCATCGTAGATGACATGCACCAGAGACTTTAAGTCCGTAGAAAATTTAGGAAGTTGCCTCACACGAGAACACTTCCTCATATCAAGTTATTTTAAGATAGATAATTGCCCAAATTGATTTGGGAATTGTTTTAGGCGTCGACAGGATGAAATATCAAGGGAATGCAGTTGTTTAAGTTTACAAGCTGAACATGGTAGTTCTTCTAAAGTTGGACATGCGTAAAATTTGAGCATTTTTAGTGAGATGAGATCTCCAATATCACTGGATAACTTGTGAAGATCATGACAGTTTGTGTTGGATAACTGTTGAAGGGAATTCATATTATATATACTTGAAGGTAGTTCCTCCAAATTGCTACAATGATTAATAATGAACTCGAGAATATTAGGTAACTACAAACACAACCTTCTATAAAATATGGTTATATTTCCACAACCCTCACATAGAATCAACAAAAACTTCTATAATTTTTGCTAGGATTGAAAGTATTTTTGAAGGGGAGGAAGAATTACTCTCTCTAATTGAACAACTTTTAGCCAAGTTAATGAAGACAACACTAATATGCCTTGGATTGTAGCATGCTTAAAATTGTGATTGACAATTATCAAAACCTTTAATTTATGCTTTGATTGCATAAATGGTGGAAGAAAGTATTCACTTGCATAAAAGTTTAAGATAAGGACCTTGGTATTTGGAAAGTTCATATGGCACCAATCCTTCTCCTTCATTGGACCTTGACATATAATAATGCAGAAATCAACACATTTAGAAACAAATTATGTTTTGGTAGAATATAATAGATTGAAAGTTCTTGTTCAAGTGAGACAATTCAATATTGAAAAATGGTCAGAAACTACTAGGAGAGGAGAAAGAAATATGCACCAAACCTGTGTGGAAGGAAACAATCTCAACATCAAATGTACTACTTTTTATCTTCAATGATTTTTTATATGTCATGATTCTTCTCAAATTTATGCTTTACGGCGTTTCCTTTGCAACATATGGTTCGATTGCTAGTTTAGCACCTCCCCATGTGGTCATGAGTTTTGGAATTGAAAATCGTGGAAGGGCATGAGGGGCTACTACATGTCTTCCTCTGTGCCCCAGTGTGTTAATGCTGACACATGCTGTCGGTTCAGAGAATTGTGGGCTGTCCAATTGGCCATTGCTCCCATCATCTGATCTGCGCTAACAAGCAACTTTCATTGGTACCCATCGTTGGTTCCCAACACGAACATGGCCCTTCACCTTTTTCTTTGCTAACCATGTTGTAGGTGTGCTAATGCCGACAAATGTTGCCAGTGTAGATCTATGTGGATTGTCCAATCGACCGTTTTTCCTGTCGTTCGATTTGCTTGAGCGAGCAACTTTCATTGGTGCTCGTTGTGAGTTCCCAACACGTCGATGACCCTTTCCTGCATCGTTGCTACCCATGTTGTAGCTGCGCTTGCTTGCTGATACCTATTTGTGCCGGTATGGTTATCGACCCTCAGTGCTTGGTGGGAAAAGCACCCTTAGAGCCTGCTATTAAGCCTTTCATTGTCACCTTTGACCTTTTCAGCCTAGAAACTAAAAATTTTCAGGGGTGGTGCATCTAGCACCAACACCCTGGTCACAAGATATTTGAACCTTCAAACTGATGAATTTATCTACAAATCTAACCAAGTTGAGGATATAAACTAGGTAGGAGACTAGTGCCCTGCTTTTTATATCACAAAACCTGACTATGAAAATTCTTTAGTGTTACACGAGACCGATGACTCATATGATGGTTATGAAATTTCCACTGCTCAATACCAATGAATTGTAATGCCCCACTTAAATCTTAACCTACAAATTTTATTAATGTTTACATTATTTGAAAATATTGAGAAATATTGGTCTAATATAAAATTCATGATTTCTATTATTCAAATTCCCAACTTACCTTCTCAAATTGAATCTTAGGAAGGATATGGCCTCCTTCCATTATTTCAAATAATATATGTATTCATTTCACATTTACTAGGGAGAAGACATGGTCCCCTCCATTTAATTACATTTCACATTCCCCAATGTACCCTCACATTTACTTGGGAGAAGACACAATCCTCTCCATTTAATTATCAATATATATATTCATCTCACATTCCCAAATGTACTTTCAGATTTACTTGGGAGAAGACATGGTCCTCTCCCATTAATTTCCCGATTTTATATTCATGTCACATTTCCAAATGTACTCCTAACTTTACTTGAGAAAAGAGAAGTCAACTGTAAGGATGGATGAGAAGTTAATGACATTAATGAGAGGTGGTTGAGATGGAGAAGAAAGGGAGGGTATAAAAAGAGAAGGGGGAAGGGAGAACAGGGGAGGTTGGGCCTTGCTTATGATTTTGGGAGTTGGTTGTGATTTTAGAATTTGTTGTCTTTTTTTGGAGACTTTAGGAACCTACGAAGGTTTCTTGGGTTGTTGAGAGGAGGGAAATATTATTCATCTTGGTCTACATCATTCATCTTGGACACACAGACTACATCTGGTTGGACTTGGGCTCGGAGGGCTAGGGAACCTGTGGAGGTTTCATGGGCTAGAAATTATTTCCTAGTTGGCTGGGAGGTAAATCCAGTTGGGTCAGTCAAGAGGAGCGTATAACATGAGCAGTAGCTCAAAGGCATCTCCACCAGCCACCGGTACAGGTATTCTTCTATAGATTACTCAGGTAAATTTATTAAAATGAAATGTTCACCATAAGTTATAAGGATTAGAATGTAAATGGTAAAATTTTATTTGTTTAAAAGTCTTGTAAGAAAGTAAACTATTGCCTCTTATTTCATTTAAATTCATCAGAAATAGATTTGTTAGAAGACACTAGGATAGGGCTCTTACACATGGTATTAGAGCTTGGGTTCAAAATCTGGACCTTGAAGCCTACCCACTAGAGATTTTTCAAATCTAGTTGAGTCTTTGAAGACCAAGACATTACTAACTTGTAAATTGCACTTTAAAATTTTCCTTACAATCCGGTAGAAGCTTCCATCTAAGCTAAAATAACACTTTAGTTTCTATTGCACTTTAATATTAGTGTGTGTTCATGTTTGCGGCATTCCATGCTTTGCGCAGATGAAGAACTGAGCTCTCTAAAATTCTTTTCCCATTCTCTTTGAGCAATTTCCTCGGCCTTGTACTGATCAATCAACTCTGCTTGTTGTTCTAGCACCCTCTCCATTTCCATCTCTTTATCACTTCCTAAGTCAATTTGTCTCTCTTGATCTTCTGCAGGGTAGCCGACAATAAATTGTGAGTGAACTCTCCCTCTGCATTCTTCTCCCAATTTTTTTTTCTCTAATGTGATCAGCCCTTAGATCAATTTGATCTCTGTGCTCTGTAGCTTGGCTTCAGCAATTTCCACCAATTTCTCTCTCATCTTTGAGAGGAAGACCTCCGTCAAAATATTTCTTCAACATAACATCAAATACTTTCAAAAATTGGTCCACAGATTCCTTTTGCCCTAAATTGGAAAACTCTTTCAAAGTGGAATCTACTAGCTTCTTATTTTCTTCTTCGCTGGAAGTAGTTAGAACCCTTTGTTCCACTTCCTCCTCTGTAACTGCTCTTGTTTCTCTTATAATTCATTACTCAGCCACCAATGTGAACCATTGGTCTGTTTGGTGTCTTTGCTAAATCAAACATGCTTGCATGAACAGCTTTCTTTTTCCTTCTGACCACTTCCCCTATTATTTCTTGCAATCCTTGATCATTCAAACCTTTACGTATTGCATCCCTCAGACTTATCTCTGAAGGACCAAAAAGACAAACTTTGAAGTTTCCATTTGCCAAAAGACACAATCTGTTGCATCCACCACAAAAAATGCTGTGTCATTGATGTAATGAAAGAAACAGTTCCCACAAATCCATCTATCTTAAGGTTCTTTTCTGTGTCAAATGAATGATCTTGAAGCCATTGGAGACCATTGTAGTGTTTTACAATTGTGTCAAGCATCTCAGCATAAAGAACAAGCTTCTTGACATTCCACACATTGCCATCAAAAGGCATGAACTCGATGAATCACACATTAATCGGCTTGTCCCTTGTCATTTCTACGAAGTCACAAATCTCATCATCATTTAGCCCACACATCACAACACAATTTACCTTCACAGGATTGTAACTAAGACTGATAGCACTTTCTATTGATTCCATAACTTTTGCATGCCCTTTGCGTCTAGTCAAGAACTCAAATTTTGCAGGTACCAATGTATCTAAACTAATATTTAATGAATTCAATCCAACTTTGAAATTTGGAAGCTCTTTGCTAGGGTAAGACCATTTGTAGTCATTGCCATAGTTTTGAGTCCTTTTATTCCGGACAAGCGAACACATATATCTTCAATGTCTGGTCGAATAGTTGGTTCCCCACTAGTCAACCTGATCTTATCCACACCTGAAGACACAAAAAGGTTTGCCAAGCGGATAAATTCATTTTGAGACAAAAGCTCTGGTTGGGAGTAAGCTCCATACCTTCATCAAACATGCAATATTGACACCTTAGGTTGCATTGCTTAGTCAGGGAAATTCTTAGGTAGGTATGCATCCTTCCAAATGAATCAACAAGCATATCTGATATACTTGCATTTTCCATAGATGATTCTATGACAGACTTTGCAGCAGAAGTTGCGAAGGACCTCTAGCCTAGTTTAGAAACAGCATGGGATACTGGCCTTACTCTTTCCAAAAATAGAGATGAAGAGAAATACTTCATAGAATTGGCAGGTACTAGATAGGAATATAATGATTGCATCTTGTCATCCTGGTAGAAATTCATAGAAAACCACTTCAGGAAATGATAAATTTCAATTCACAAATATACCATTTATCTATAACATGCACAATACAAATTTAAAAATTCAATTCTGCCAAACTTATTTCCTGTCTTATAGAACTAATAAATTGCCAGTACCTTTATACAATGGAAATACTTAACATCAAACTAGTTTAGCAAAAGATGTTCAAACAATAACATTTATAAGAAAATAGGGTTACACCATATAACTAGCATCTTTTAGAATGTGGGTTGGTCTCACGGGATAAAACCTTTGGAAGAACATAGGAGTACAAGTGAAAAGTTGTGGGGACCTTGCATTAATATCCGTGTTATGGCGTCTTTGCAAAATGATCAATTGTGCAATTGTAAGTGGCACCAATATTTTAAAAGGTTGTCTTTCTATTCTTAGCAACATTGTGAGCAATAGGTGCCAGTCATAGGAGTATACAAATGTGTACATTAAGGATGCATCAAACAATTTTGTTTCAAAGGAGATATCCCTTGTTGATTTGCTGAAAATACCAAGCAATTTAAACACAGATTTTATGCTTGAACGAGAATTAGTGAAGAAATGAAGCAAACTCCCTCAATGCACTATTGAACTGAAACAAATTGAATATTATATCTTAAAAATGACTCTATTGTCCTTGATAACAAAATTATGGTTTTTTTGTTTTTTTTTGTTTTTTTGTTTTTTTGTTTTTTTTTTTTTTTTTTGTTTTTTTTTTTTTTTGTTTTTTGTTTTTTGTTGTTTTGTTTTTTGTTTTTTGTTTTTTGTTTTTTGTTTTTTTTGTTTTTTGTTTTTTGTTTTTTTTTGTTTTGTTTTTTTTTGTTTTTGTTTTTTTGTTTTGTTTTGTTTTTTTTTGTTTTGTTTTTTTTTTTGTGTTTTTTTTTTGTTTTTTTTTTTGTTTTTTTTTTTGTTTTTTTTTTTTTTTTTTTTTTTTTTTTGCGAATCCTAGAGGTCATTAGGAGCAGGTGAACCAATTGGAGATCCAAACTCACAGGTAATATTTAAAAGATAGCCATAGGTAAATGTTTTTTTTTCATTTCAGTATTGATCTCATAGGATAATAAGGTAAAAATATTTGACAATGGTCTAAGTTTCACAGTTGGAGAGGACCTTCATTTAAGGCACTGGACTACAAGGCCTGCTACCACAATGTAATCCCAAGTGTGATTTTATTACAAGATCAATGTAGTCATCTTCTCCTTAAGTTTGGAAAGTTAGATTTGTTAAGCTATTGCAACAAACTAGGTTATTTCATCAAAAAGCACACACGCACACACAAACACACAAAAGTCAATCTCCACATTTGCCCAAATTGGTGTAGGACCAAAGATCAAGAAGGTCTACCTATTACCTAGAGTCACCCAACTTGAATTTTGGATTACGAGATGATCTTGTTCGAGTGTGGTCAAAGCAGCACAAGAACTACTCCTGAGTATTACAAAAGTGATTCTAGTGTTTCCATGTTTCTTGGGAATTGGGAACTAGAATGAAATGATCCCCTTCCCACAAGAGTAGCATAGGAATTGCTAGAACTTCCTAGGATCTTCAATAGAGTTGTGCTACTCTGGAAAGGATTCCCTATCCATTATTCTTAGTTGGTAGCACACAAGGTCTCTCAACTTATTGAGGAGAGCCTTTGAAATGGAAACCACTTTAGAAAACAAAGTTGTTTGTCCCATTCTGTTTCTACACCTTATAATTGCAAGAATGCCAACATCTGTTTTGTTTCTGGTAACATAGGATTTTTGGCACTAAAATGATACATGTTATCATACAACTTCATTTCCTCACTATTTGAAATTAAAACCATATATGGAAGAAATCCATTTCACCATCTTGTTTGTTTCAAGGAAGGCATGTTGTGCATGACTTCCACATGCAACAACATTGTCTATATCTTATTCAAAGTAAGACCCTTAAGGATTCAAGTGACTTGTTAAATTCGGGATATGTTCATGCATTAGAGACTACTTTTGGAGATTTTGACTTTGTTTGAATTGTGTGGTTGAGATGCAAAGACCATGTCACACTTATTGAGTTTAATTTTTTGATGCACAATACAAAAAAAAATCACTGTTAAATAACTAATTTGCTCAGGATTTGATGCATTTGTATTTTTTTATGGTATTCAGTTTTGTTTGCAAATGTTATAAACCATCTCCTCACAATCTTCCTCTCCCTTTCATATTCATATTTACATGCATTCTTATATCTGTTCAGATTGGCAGTGGTGACTTTATTCCCTATAATCATGCTCTCTCCATGGGTCACAATTGTTGATTGAGTATGGCTGAGGAAATAAAAAAAGATGATGTTATAGTAATTGATTACCTAGAGAATTTTCTATTGTTCCTACCACTCAGCCTAAGGATGAAAGTCTTCTTTTGTTTGCACCTCCTTCACCCATATGTTAGGCATGAGGTTTCACATATCATTGGGTATGTGGATCACTACTAATATTTTGGATAGTTGATATTGAACATGGTTTGATACAACATATTTTATAGATATTTCATCTTGGCATACGATGCACAAGTTATGGTTGCACATATGTTACCGTACTTCATGATATTTTGTGCTAACTTGAAGGATTGTGCATAACATGACAAAAAATATCATGTATAGTTGATTGTTTGCTAAATCTATGTATGTCCCAACCAAAATAAACATGAATAGTTTTATTGTTTGCTAAACCTTGCCTTGTAGCATCTAGACAGTGGTAGCTATGGGCTAGACCCTACCTTCCATAACCTAAGCTAACATAATAGAAAGTAGAAAGCACAAAAACGAGAATATTAGAGAGTGATATGAGCTGGAGGACTGTTGTGCTAGTTATCCGTTTTGCTAGGAAGATGGGGTACTAGTTGTTGGCTCTTGCCTTGATCTTTGGGTTTGCATTTGTAGCATTAGAATCTTCCTACACACCTAGTTTCGTAATCTCTTTTAGTCCCTTTTGGAGCCCTGAATGGTCATGAGGATGTGATGGTCCTTATCATTGAGTTGTTTTAATTCATCAAGAATGATGTTTAGACTAGAATTGTCTTTCATTGAGGTTGTGTCCATGTGACATGCAATTGACTCCTTGGTATGCCAATATAAATCCAATGTCAGGCAATAGCTGGTGGTTAAGCTCCTTGAGAACCAAGTGTCCAAAACAATGTTATCCAATTCCTTGTCGATGCATTTGCTATTGCTTCTTCCCTTTTCACCATGACCTTATTGTTTAGATTGTCCAACATTTGAATGTATTAGCCTTGTGCCTATTGGAAAATCCACTTGCAATGTAGAAAGCTTTCAAACTCTAACGAGTGGAGTAGGTTCTGAAGCTCTCTCCTAGAGAGACTATGATAATCTACAACTTCCGTTTGTGCTTCCATTCTGCTTAGTCTTACACCGTAAGCAACTTATAGGTTTCTTGTTTTTTTTTTTTATTTCCTTTGTTTTTTCTTGGGCACAACAGATAACAAACATATCCTTAACATCTCTGAGAAACTCTTTCCAACCTATTTTAGGGAGGATATTGCAACTATATCAGATTGTCCCTCCTCTTTCAAAGGCTTCAGGATATGCCTCTTATCTTCTTGATGCACTTGTAAGTGTTTTCTTTTCCGTCATAGACGATATTGCTATCTTATTGCATACCGAATAACCAATGATAGCATTCTTAGGCACTGCATAAGACACTTCAAATTTAGCTTATCTTAATATAGCCCTATATAACACTTGAGAGGCAATCCTTTAGGTGACATTGATAGTTTCTCATCATAAACCCTTAACTACACTTGGATTTTGCATAGTGACTCCATAGTCCCTTAAGACATTGGTCCATCAATCATCTTCAACCAAAAATCCCCCAAAAAATTCTTCACCTTTACTTTTTGTTTGTTTTACAGCCTAGGGTTTACTTGTTAAATTTTTGTCTAAAGTTGATTAAATCCAAGGGTGTTTCATTTCCCATATCTTTTGATGCTTGGATCTCACATGCTGAACAATAGTTTCATGGTTTATCTTTAGCATTGCCAAGATTAAGGATTAACCTATGTTTATCATTAATTGTCACATCTAAAGATCTACCCTAAATATTTAAAGTCTCATCTTTCTGATTGGGTTGCTTTCAAAATAGGCCTCAAAATGTATGTTAAATGGTTGCTCTTGCTCCCGTAAGTTCACATACTAAGGATTTAGGGTAAGTGTTGCACCATTTCCTTGATCTACACATTACAGAAGCATCGACCCTAAATCAAGGTGAACAACTTGCTTGGCAAGTTGAATAAATTCTGCCCTAATTTCTTGACGTTCAGGGCTACAAATCCAATTCTTTTCATATCTAAATTTGTTTATGAGAAATAAAGCACACTAACGGCATAATAATAATTTATTGCTCATCATAACATTCAAATGCATGAGATTCACGCCTTCCAAGTCACTTCCATGATGGAACAATTGATTGCATAAACGGTTTAATTTTTAATCTGTATCCATTGCTTTCTTGCAATCATTCTGATAAATCTAGCAGCGGAAAACATCTCCAAGGACAGAGTCATGCCAAAACAAGATGAACAATCTGACTAATATAATTGGAACGATCTGTGTTCTTGAAGTTCGATGTATGGAGTTTGAGATCACATTATTCTGAACTGCAAGTATTCATGATGGGTTTGGTATTTTATAGCTTGATACATCTTCTTAAGACTCACATTAACGCATGAACAAGCCTATCTCTCAGCCCTTTGGAATTTGCGAGAAAGGTTTGCTAATCTGCAATCAGATCACACCAATCAGATCACAATCTGCTCTGTCAAAATGTTTGCTTTTTGCGACAATTTTTGCATGACTGATACCTCAGGTATATCCAAAACTAAATCAGTGCTGATAACAAGCCAAATATCTACTCAATAATACTAGCATCACACTGTTTCTATCTTTTGTTGCTAGGGATTCAAGTACTGGCTTTTACTGTAGAATTCCCGAGTTCTTGCTAATGTATTGAATGATCAATCTTTGGGGTGTATTTGCATCATTGTTATGTCAAATTTCTTGTTTTGGAACTAGTATATATCTTCTATTTTTTATTAGTGTGGGTGCATTGTTTTACATACGTAGTCTTGTGCTTTGGTGCTGGTGTCCTTCTGTCGTATCTGAACATCATTAATGTGTTTATTTGGCACTAGTTTGACCATTGTATGCTGGAATCTAAACTTTTATTTCATTTACAGCACTGCTCTCTTGAATTTTGGAAAATTTTGACATTGTTTCAAATTTGATTCATATTTGAAATAACACTTGAGTGCTCATTAATTAGTATACATCTGGAAGCACTAAGGGAGCATTTCTCTGCTGTTTCTTCATTTACACAGTAACATATGTATGACATTCATTGTTTTTTTTCTTGCAATCACTTCATTGGATATGCTATACTTGGGTTCTTCATAATGACAATTTTGTGGTGAACATTATTTTAAGCACTGGAAATATCTCCTTGATACATTTTGAATTGCTGATTATAAAGTATACCCTTAGTCCATATGTTGTTGTTTCAGAACTCATCTAATGGTCATACTCAATGTTGATTTTGGCATACCTTTTGTGGTGATGACTGCTTAGCCTAAAGGCTAATACACAGAAGGGGATTACATCGAATATTGGGAAATATGGTTACTGTCCATATGCCATAATTGTCATATTTCACTTGGAAATTTGCAATTGCCATCATATACAGTTGGCATATTAAGTGCACACTGTTTACATGACATATAATTGGGATACATAATTTTTACAAACCAATGGTGGATGTTCCTTGAATGCTGGTGAATTTCCTTGATCCCTTAAAGTAATATTGATACATGGATTTCTCACTATTACTAAATATGAAGTTTATTGTCTGGAATACCATCACACACATTTGGATTATTTTCCATGGATACACAACAGATGGAGGAATTTTCTAGTGACAACATAGATTGAATACCATGGACTTGTGTAAGGCTACTATGATAGTTGTTTTAATGATCTTAAATCAAATGAGAAGATCAAATCGTAGAGAATTTGGGATTTTAGAATGGAAGATTATTTAGTCAATAAAAGACCAGTGGAAATATTAGAATACCCTCTTACCTTTATTCTAGTGTTGAATAAAAACATCATGAAAAATAATTTGTCTCTAGCTTTGGATAAAAGGACCCTCAACTTTCTTCACAACTTATGCGGTCACTGGCCAGTTGTGAAAGGATTAGGCATCCTTAGAAATGTTGAAAATAATACTGAGAGGGGGGGTGAATCAGTATTATCTAGTCCTTTTAACAATTCTTCGTTATTTATACTTTGAATTATTTTTGCATATCAGTACCATAAAACAATGAGCATGAACAAGAAAAACAGACAGTCACATCAAAGAACACCAGATATAAGGTGGAAACCCAATGTGGGTGAAAACCACCTGCTGCAATATGTCTCTATCTTCTTTCCAATTAGAAACTCCTTTTACAATGGTCTTGTACTGGTGCAGTCCTTTACCAGTACGCAGGCTGCAACCTGCAGAGAGCTACAACTCTCTCTCGTTTTCCAGTCTCTCCTGGAAGGGAGCTACAACCCCCTACTTCTTTTCTTTCAAGGACCACTTTTCATAAATTTTCAAACTGGATCCATAAACATCAAATGATCATCAAGTACCAGTAAGTCACCCAGATAACCAGATCCACAATAACAGTAAACTAAACCAGAACACCTT
>APFE031498808.1:286558-318187 GCA_000404065.3 Pinus taeda
CTTTCCACTTCACTTTCATATAGATCGAGCTTTTGAAACAATAACCCAATATTTCAGATCTTAAGATATTCAACCGAAAAGCATACACAAGCCAAATGATCTCCTTTGCTTTATATAGGCAAGCTCTTCCTCAAATCATGGACCAATACCACGGGCCAAAACCATAACAAACCAATACCATCAACTCAATACTAGGGATCAACATGTCTGTCGAGATGCCATGGTCCAAAAACCATAGGTTCAAATTCCAAGGACTAACTACCATGGACCAAAGGTAAGTTTTCCCACATGAAATAAACTTTTCTCTGCATAAAATTCCGTGAACTTTTCTCCACATGAAATAAACTTTTATAAACTTTTCTCTGCATAAAATTCCGTGAATTTTTCTCCTGCGTACTTCTTAATTCTCATCATATTGAGAGCCATGCCATGGGTGTTGCCATCAAGTAGAACATCTGTAACATATAACCATACTAGAAACATAATGCCAGTAAGAAATGCGGTTCCATTTAGAAGGGAAATACTAATAGCAACATGGCAAAGGCAATTATTCCATTCGTTTAATTATTTCTCATTTGTTTGGTCATATTGTGAGCTGTAATATATATCATGAAATTGTTTTAGCACTAGTAAACAATGATTAAAAATATAATAAATTTGAACCTTTGACATTTAGAGGACATTTCTCTCAATTTACAAAAAAATAAAGTATGAAAATCATGTTGGAGACAATTTCTGAAGTTTTGAGTCTTTTATTTGGAAGATTAACTAATTGGTTTGGAAGGTGAAAAACCAACAAATTGGAAGAGCGGGACTTTAATATTCACTAAGGTATTAAATAAATTATATGCATGAAACTTATACTAACACCTTCTAATGGAATTGATAGTGCACTAATTCGTTGCTTACCACCTTATAGCATATCCGGGTTCAAATGCTATTTTCCATGATGGACAATTGAATTCAACTCTAATTGTTATTGAGGGGTTCCACAAGGATGTCACATGAGTGTTTATGATGCCCATTTTGACGTAGATAGCTACCTATGTTAAGGTTCTACTTTGCAGTTGCATGTTATTATTTATGAACATTATATACATTCGGTTGGACACGTGAAAATCAATTGATGGATTTGGTATTGATGATGGAAATGTTGGATGTATGACCAAATGTATGACTTACTTGGTTACAATTTATCTAGTGCATGACTTGTCAGAGTTATTGTTGCATCGTATAGGGCTTAAGTAGATATGATTTATCTAATCAATGACTTAGTAGAATTATGATTTAACTAATGTAAGATTTAGTTCCAGTATGAACAACAAAAAAATTGACACATGGATACTAGACTTAATAAACATGATGTTTAAGATCATGCATCTATATCTATTTTGTGGTTATATATATGCATGGATGAGAGCTAAACTACATATTGGAAAGAACCGTATGATAACCAAGATCTACTATTCCAATGGGGAAGGTCGAGACGACCAATGAGGAAAGGTACAATGTACATTGGTCTATTAAATTTGGTATCTACTTGATATGCACTCTTATGACATGAGTAAAATGCAAATGACAGGTGGCAAGACTACCTGACTGGATTATTCGATGACAAGCCCAACTAGCTCTGTAGTGTGGTTCGTGTTAGGGTATTGACCCTAGTTATGAAGGAGGGGTGGAGGCATTTCCCATGGTGTATCCTCCAAAACCTGGAATCGTGGGAGGACAGTGGTGGACACACTCCCCTAGACGTCTAAGGACAACAAATAATTGTGCCTTTAAGATACTCAGAGTGGTTAGCTAACTTAGTCCATGTATAGAAAAATAATGGAGATGTAAGGCGATGCATAGATTTTAGGAATTTGAATAGGTGCTCGATGAAAGATAACTACCCATTTCCAAATATGGATCATCTATTGCAGAAAGTAGTAGGGGAAACTAGGATATCCTTGATGGACGAGTTTTTTGGATATAAATAGATCAACATGAATGAAAAAGACAATAAGAAAAGCACTTTCACCACTCCTTGGGGAATTTTTATGTATGATATGATGTCATTAGGCTTGATGAATGCAGGAGCGATGTTCTAAAGGGCCATGGATATCGTTTTCATGGGGGTGAGACAAATTCATAATTATATATTTAGATGACATGCCCGTGTTCTCTAAATCAGATAAAGAACATTTAGATCATTTGAGACAAGTGTTCTTGAACCATAGAAAGTTTGGCCTTTCTTTAAATCCCAGAAAATCATTCTTTTCTCTACAAGAAGGGAAATTGTTGGGGAATATAGTATCCAATAATGGCATTAAGATTGATCTAGAAAGGGTAGAGGCCATATCAAAGATCAACTTACCCAAGAACAAGAAGGAATTTTAGTCATTTTTGGGTAAGATAAATTTCCTGCGTAGACTTATCACAAACTTTGTGGTACTAAAGTATATAACAAGAACACTAAAAAATAATAGTGACATGAGGTGGACACCTGAAGCCCACACATCTTTTGAGTAGATCAAGAAGGTGTTGAAGCCTCAAAAATCGTTGCTTCAACATGGGGGAAAACCACCCGATCCGTACCTTGGTTGGCAACTCCTTTTCTGTTTGGAGTAGTGGCTCTGATTGGGGATAATGGGACCAATTTCCCAATCTATTTTATGTTGAAAAACGGAAACAAGAAATGATAAAAATAGAAGTGCTAAAAATAGCAGGTTGAGTACTAGTGCTGGATTGGGCAACAGGGAATGAAAAGTGGAAGTGTTGAAAATAGAAGTTCTATTTTTAGTAGTTCAGTGTGGATTCCTATTTTAGTCAGTCCCTAGACTAGAAATAGGAAGTAAAATTTGAATTTGATATTAACAACAGTTTGTAAATTAATTAATTAATTCAGTTTGAGTTAATTAGTTAAGGAAATATGAACTTGAAGTCTATGTGAGAACATGCAACAGTTTCTCCACTGATTGAGGAATTTATCCTTGATTAAAGGAGATAAGGATGAGTTCTATATTGAGTGTGATCAGTTGAATTAGTTTAACTTAGTCAAGTCCAGTTAGATTAATTTAACAGTTTGTTAAATTAATGAGAGTTCAGTTAGTTAATGCTTGCATGCATGTAACTACTGTATTTTAGATAACTAAGTATTCACTCATGGATAACTCATGCATGTCAGTTCAGATAGAGACCCATTTGAGATCAGATGGAGGGATAGTGTACTATCAGTTACTAGGATATTCCTTGCATGCAGAAGGAATATTATTCCTTAAGGATTGCACAGTTGGATAAGAGGTTACAGTGAGTGTGATGTGGCCAATTCACACATGCGATATCACTGGACCGCAATCAAAACCGTGCAAGGAAATAGGAGCTTGGAGGACTTGTGGAGCCTATATCTACAGGCCTAGGTAGTCCAGGAGCTTCATCATCTGATTACAGAGACAGCATGATAGCTTTTGAGCTGATTCTTTTTGTATGTTGGAGAGTATTTCCACTTGATTGATAATACAGAGATGGGGTTTTAGGCTGGTGCTTTCCACGGGTAAATTCTTCTGTGTTATGTGTGATTGATTCCTGCTTATCAGTTATATGTGTTCTTATTTATGTTGCTCATGTTCGATTAAGCTTTCGCTAAATTGTTTGTAGAAGTAGATCAAGTGTTTTGCTTTAGTACATTGCATTACCAAGTGATCTATAGGTGGGAAATTTCTACATGGTATCAGAGCTAGCTGATTTGTACAAAAAGTTCTACATGGTATCAGAGCTAGCTGATTTGTAGAAAAATTCTACAAAATTCTACATGGTATTAGAGCAAAGGTGATCAAAGCGGAGAACAATATACTAGAGGAGATTTCAAAGTTTTTAGTTTTGGGCCGAGAGTTTATAGAGCTGATCTAAAAATTTATGTACAAAATTTTCAGAAATAGCAGATTTGGATTCCTTGCGGAAAAATACCAAAAAAAAAATAAAATCGGCTGAATCGGAGTTCGGAGGAGGGAGATATCGCTGATTTAAAATCAACTCTTTTTCCAAAAAATTTCATGACGACGAGAAATATGAAACAGATTGGTGTGCTAGCCAAGAACCTGTATGCACTTGAGGTACAAGATGCATACAAAGCCTTGAGGAGCAAGGCAAAGGTTAGATACTTGGTGGTTGAGAGGGAGAGTAAATTAACTCTCAACATGCAGCGCCAGAAGAAGTCTCAGACAATTGTGGAGAAGCCACAGCTGGTGAAGCAGCTTCAGGAGGTTGTGGAGCAGCCACAACTACAGAAGCTGAGAGGAGATCAAGTGGAGGCATCCATTCATATAGAGACCTCTAGTAGGGGGAAATTTCGAGCCAATTGGGTAGAGGGATCACATGCAACCATACCTCCAGGTGTGAGGTGGGGCGATGTGGAGTGATCATCCCACGAAGGATGAAATATGGGGGTAGGATCCTTGAGGTACCCAACCTCTTTGATTCGACTTTGCTACAAGATCCTAGACGAGGAGTAGCAGGACTGGCTAATTTGGTAGAGACAGATGCGAATGGAGTGACAGAGAGAGCTACAGTGCAAGAGTCCCAGGACTGTATAGAGCTAGTAGGCTGCAACAATGCAAGAGGCACAGGAGTGTTGCACCAGTGCAGGATGGCATAGAGAGGTGTGCAACGGTGCGAGATGTATGGAGTGTTGTAGCAGCTCAGAGGTCAGAGAGGGAGCACTTGTCAGCAGCAGGTAGAGCTTCAACATCAGAGTATGTTTCTAGCCCAACAAAGATGTCAGTTGGGAGTTTTTTTTGTTCGAAGAGCTGCTGAAGCAACCACACTTGGTAGATGTGTTGCATGCAGAACATTCCAGAGGTACATGATTGGGTTCGTGTTGAAGCCTTTCTTGTTGAGAGGGAGTGTTGAAAAATGACAACAAGAAATGCTAAAAATAGAAGTGCTAAAAATAACACTGCTAAAAATAGCAGGTTGAGTACCAATGCTGGATTAGGCAACAGGGAATGAAAAATGGAAGTGCTAAAAATATAAGTTCTATTTTTATCAGTTTAGTGTGGATTCCTATTTTAGTCAGTCCCTGGACTAGAAATAGGAAGTAAAATTTGAATTTGATATTAACATCAGTTTGTAAATTAATTAATTAATTCAATTTGAGTTAATTAGTTAAGGAATTATGAACTTGAAGTCTATGTGAGAACATGCAAGAGTTTCTCCACTAATTGAGGGATTTATCCTTTGATTAAGGGAGATAAGGATGAGTTTTATATTGAGTGTGATCAATTGACTTAGTTTAAATTAGTCAAGTCTAGTTAGATTAAATTAACAGTTTGTTAAATTAATGAGAGTTCAGTTAGTTAATGATTTCATGCATGTAACTATTGTATTTCAGATAATTGAGTATTCACTCATGGATAACTCATGCATGTCAGTTCAAACATAGACCTAGTTGACATCAGATGGAGGGACAATGTATTATCAGTTGCTAGGATATTCCTTATGAATATTCCTTGCATGCAGAAGGAATATTATTCCTTAAGGATTGCGCAGTTGGATTAGAGGTTACAGTTAGTGTGATGTGGTCAATTTACACATGTGATATCATTGGACCCCAATCAAAACTGCGTAAGGAAATAGGAGCTTGGAGGACTTGTGGAGCCTATATATACAGGCCTAGGTAGTCCATGAGCTTTATCATCTGATTATAGAGAGAGCATGATAGATTTTGAGCTGATTATTTTTGTATGTTGGAGAGTATTTCCACTTGATTGATAATACAGAGATGGCATTTTAGGCTGGTGTTTTCCCCGAGTAAATTATTCTGTGTTATGTGTGATTGATTCCTTCTTATCAGTTATATGTTCTTATTGATGTTGCTCATGTTCGATTAAGCTTCCGCTAAATTGTTTGTAGAAGTAGATCAAGTATTTTTCTTTAGTACATTGCATTACCAGGTGATCTACAGGTGATAAATTTCTACATGGTATCAGAGCTAGCTGAATTGTACAAAAAGTTCTACATGGTATTAGAGCTCGTTGATTTGTAGAAAAATTCTACAAAATTCTACATTTTATGATTGTGCTAATGGGGAGATATGTGATATTTTGGAGTAATGTTTAAGCTAAAAGTAATTTAATCTAAACTAATAATCACATGTGTTTTATCCTTATTTAAACACTGTATAATTATAACTATACCCGAGAGTAATTTGATGTGTGCAATCTACAATAATGTCTAAAAGCAATTGATAATAAAGATGATTCAATTGCAATGAGAAATGAATTCATTTAACAATGATTGTTTCGTATAAAAATTTAGACGAAACGATTGTGAAAGATATATCGCATAAGAAATCATTCATTTATTCAACATAAAATATAGATCATCATCATATAGAAGTGCAATAATGGCAACCAAGATTTAAACTTTCATACATAAACAAATTGAAAAGAAATTATTGCTTGATACATAAGTAAAAAGTATTACGAGATAAAAGTACCATTTATAATATGTCCTACTCATGTGCTTCAACAATATTGATCTACTTTCAGTCCATTCAACACCACATAAGAGTACAAAAGTGCAATTTCAGTAGAAACTGCTAGATCAGATTAAAATAAATCATGTTCCATTAATTTCACCAAAACTTCCTCAAAGGGATAGAAGTGCATGTTTTGAAGATTGCTTCTGATAAAATTTTTGGACCCCTCTCTAAATGCATGAGAGGGGTTTAAATACTTAAACTATAAAACTAAAAATAGATTATTACAAAAATAGTTGAGGAGGTTTAAACAACCTTCCTCAAATTATGCAAACTAAAACCAAAATAGAAATGAGCATGGTGACTAACTATTCTGCATTTGACCTTTTAGATTGCAAATGTCCGTCATGGGCTTAAGCTGTGTTGGTTGGCCGACTTTAGCTTTCAGCTGTCCAGTAAATATGGCGTTGGTCAGTGTTGGCACCATTTTCTCCGTAGAAGTGGTTAGGCATCGCAAGGTCATCCATTGGCTGTGAGGCTTTACCAAATGTCGCCAATATGCTTCCCAGTTTAACTTGGTTGTTTGCCTAATTGCTTCTGCTTTTTCGTCTGTTCTCTGTCTCCACTTTAATTCAAGCTATTTTACATTAGGAAGAAAACCTGGAATGGATTCTGCCACAAGGTTGCCGCTATGTAAATTTTCATTAATATTTTCGATGACACTATTTGCCGCTACTGCTGCATTTGCTATTGCCTTTTCTGCCTCTTTAAGCCGAGAATCCTAATACGCAAATAAGATTTCTTTATGTGACTTCTCTAGTTTAGGCAAGTCGGCTTTTCTCCCATCTTCTGAATTCTGCTAGGTGATGAAGTCAGAGACTTTTTTTCAAGATTTCATCATATTCAAGTCCCATTTCCATGACTTGACTTGTCAATTTGTTGCTGTTTCGCAATAAGAATTCCATTGTGAAATATTCTGGCATAATAGTTCTTTTTGGTGCTTTAGCTGGGAGTTAAGGCCAAGTGCTTCAATAATAAACTAATCAATTTTTTGATCATATTTATGTAGATCAGTTATTCCTTGTATTTGTGCTTCCTTCTATGCTAAGTTGGCTTGATGTTTTATTTGCATCTGCTTGAACTCTTGTTGTAGCTTAGCTAACTGTATCTCTGCCTACTAGTCAGATTTTGCTTGCTGTAATTGTTGTTCAAGCGAAAAAAATTTATCTTCTTTTTCCTTAAGCAACATTTGCACCTCTGTTTCTTCATCAATGGTCGTTGTAGCATAGGCACCTGCAAATTGTGACAGTCTAGTAAGGTTGGCGGATGGGTTGATAGGTGAGTCTTTCCAGAGAACATCCATCGGTTCATTTTCAGGGGTAATAAGAGCTGTAGAATCCAAATTATTTTTTATTCCTATCTTTAACAATGGCCTTGCGTTGTGGGCTATAAAACACATCTAGAGGGGAATCTCCTCTATTCTCAAAACAATTTCAGAGGTGGGGGTAACAGGCATGTGTTCTACCTCTTAAGTATTTACAGTCTCCTTTGTTGTAATTTCCTGAGTTGTTTTATGTTATGGACTTTGCAATTTTGGCATTTGTTCCTCTGTATTGAGCTTTTATTAAAGTTGTCTCATTCTTCCTCTAAATCAATCACCAGGGGTTTTATTGGTTGTGTGGAGGTGGCATGGATTTCATCCTATTTGTAAGCTGAATTTTGCTTAACTGTCTTCTGTGTAGATTGGGTTGTATCCTTTTCCGACTCCCTCCTTCTGCTTTTCCCATTTTGTGATGACTTCTCTGATTCCTTGGTTGGTTTCTCTTGTGATTCGGCTCCAGAATCAGTTTTAGAATTTTCTTTGGAGTGACCTTCTATACTTACACTAGGAGTAGGCTCCCTTATTGGTTCAATCAATAATTGGTCTAATGGGACCTTTGTTAGCCTCCTTTCTCTGTACTCGTGAAATGTTTCAAGATCTTCATGGTCAAAAAGTAATTGTGCCATATGATTCACCTCTGTGAAGGCGTTTTTCTGCAAAAAGATGTCATCAAATGCATCTTCCTCATTACTGAATACTTTTATTTCACCATGGTGGTAAAGTCTTTGACAGTGTCGAATGGGTCATATTGCCTTCCAGGGAATTTAGGTAATTGCAGAGATAACATAATTTCTACTTCTTTAAATGCATGCCCCAGATCATGTAATGCAAATGCTCCACACTAAAAAGGGAATGTAGTCTATATGACCTTTTTTGCTTCCTTTAATGTTTTACTCATCCCTCCCTCACTAACTGTTTGATAGGCTATCTCTCTAGCCATCAATTTGTCTGGAACATAGTACGGGAGGACATGGGGGGAGGTAATGCTGCCAAATACACTGATATACGTAAATGTCTCCTCCCCAAACCATCTGGCCACTGGGAGGATATCACCTCAGCTTCTTGGGAAAACCTGGGGGCATCTCGGTTATAAAGCCGTTTGTGGATAGGGAGCATAACTCCACGGCAAATTTTGAAAAAATGTGGTTGAAAGTTAGATTCCCACATGTCTTTATGGTATATGTGAATGGGAAGTGGATTTTGGATAGTCAACTTCCATCCTGTGACAGGAAATTTCGAACTGAAACAAATTGCATCCATTACATAGGCGCTCATAAAAAATGGAGAGTAAACCCTCGAAGCAACACTTCTTTTCCTTCTATACTCCATTATTTTTCTTGCTAAATTATCAAACAAAATTTGTGCCCATTTCATTACAGTTGTGTTAACGGCTGCATCTATTAATGACAACCATTCTGGGGAGAATTTAGTACTATCGGGTTTACCAAATAGTCTATGTAGCATGACCGCTGCAAAATTATGAGGGGGAAAATAGACACAGTATTGTACATATCGTTCTTGTCTTTCTTGATTTTACCCTCATTATTTGACCAGGATTAGGTGTAGTCCGTTGGGTCCTTGTTCTCTTTGGAAAGCTTCTCGACGAACTTCCTATTGTAGATGACTTGTGGCTCTTGTAGGTGGTACATAAGCTGCAGATTGTCTGGTGTAAAAATTACCATAACCTCTTGGCTTCTTATCTTGAAATCTCTATTTGAGATGTTAGTTTCATCAATAACCCATTTATCCATGTCTTTATAAGGGATTATCTTCGGGCGCGCCCTTATGTGATGTAAAAGTGAGCATGCTATCTCAAACATAGAAGCTTCTGAGGAATCACGTCTGTCAACTGTAACCTTTGTTTCCAGGATCCTTGGTTGCTCTTCCTCCAGTGTATTATACATGGCCTCCCATGTAGAGGTTCCTCCCTCTCTGTTGCATGTAGTGTCCATAAACAGAGGAGTAATGTCTGATTTCTCAGAGATGACTACCTTGCCTTTCTTTACCATTGCTCCCAACGATTTGCTCTATGAATTTTCCCTGAAAGAGAAGAACAACAACTATCAGATACACAAATATGGAAATGAACATGAAATGAAATAATGTGGATAACTTGTAGAGGTGATAAAAGGATCTCTATTCGAACACACATAAAAAGATATCATATCATGTTAAATGGATTTTCACACATAAATGCAGCTAACTCTTACTAAATACCCACTAATGCTTCATTATCCCTTAGCTTTAATACTCATAAATGTCTGCATTGTAAATTTGGAAGAAATATTCTAGGGTGGTGAGCCTTTGAACTATGATAATGGTGATTTTGCAATTTGCGAAGTAATATCGCAGATCACAATATCACATTATACCTTTTTGCTTTTCTTACCTTCTCTTGTGTTTCTGCGAGATGCAAGCTGCTTGTTTATTGTCTCAAAACATATCTACTTGTAAGGTTTTTCTATTTAAAGACCCTTTTTTAATGAGTGGTAGGCCTAAACATTTGTTCGTGATGTATTTAAGGAGTGGCTCCAAGTCTTGATCGCGTTTCGCAATATTGACTGACGGTAAGTTTGCAATGTTCTTTTAAATACTTGAAATGCGATGCGATAAAGGCTACGATGCCATCACAGTTTCACACCTCGCTTGTTTTGAGATAACCTTTTAAGGCAGGCTCTTCACAAATAGTGATATGTGATGCGAGACTTGGCTTTTGAAGAGAAAAGCTTAAGGACTTAATTTATGTCAAAAATATGATAGTTTCGAGGTATAAAGCATGGAGTCCTATTTTAAAAGGTTTTTTACTAGATTTGGTGGGTTAGCAAGGTCTTTTGATGATGCTTAATCATGCGGTATGTGGGAAGGCAAACATTTAGTAGTCCTTTTGAAAAAAGGGGGTTTCATTGATATCTTGCTTTATTCCAAAAATAAAATAAAATTATGACTGCTAAGTTTATTTTTTGGATGGATTTTTAAAGGGTCCCCATTTATTAATGTAATATTAACTCCTACTATTTAATAAATGGGTGGTTGTTGAATAGCACAACAGAAGACTATTATGGAGGCTCCGGTCTTAGCGAGTCTTAGAATTCTCGAAATAATTTCAGATATTCTCTTTCGTGTTGGAGCATACAATAATTGCTATCCTTTTATAGAAAAAACAAGAAGGATATGAGCAATCTATATCCCCTTTTAGCCACACATTTAGAGATGCAAAACTAAAATATACCATTTTGGAGAAATAGACATATGCTATGGTAAAATATTTTAAGGCCTTCAGATAATATGTACTGCATTCAAAGCTAATCACATATGTACCATCGACAACAGTAAAGGAGATCCTCGCTCAGCCTGACAGTGATGGTAGATGGGGAAATGGATATCCAAGCTCCAAGAGTATGGCATGGAGATCAAACTCACAAAGTTGTTAAAAGGAGAAGGATTGACTAGGTTGCTTACTAAGGAAAATCAGGTGGCATTGGAAATGTGTACAAATGGGTTCTTTGTACCACTCTGATACATGAAGATGTACACAAATATTCCTCATTAGAAGAAGTCAATGTACAAGAAGCCTCCTAAGAAAGTCTTGGCGAGTTTCATAATTTTGACTGGTATTTAGACATAATATTTTTTCTGCAAAATTTACAATGTCCTCATGAGTTTCCTAAAGCCGAATGCACATCGTTGAAATTGAGAGCAATTAAGTAGTGTATCGTTGGAGGAGGCTTGTATTGGAAAGTCCCCATCAATGTCTTTCTTAATTATGTTACTGTAGATCAAACGTAGGAGATCATCTTAGATTTTCATTATGAAATATATGGGGGTCATCAAGCATTGAAAGGCACAACATACACAATTTTGAGCATTGTATCCTATTGGACTTCATTGTTTAAAGACAATAGTATTGCTATAAGATCATGTACAAAAGTACAAATGTTTGTAGGAAAGCAAAAGTTGAAGTCCCTTCCACAAAATCCTATCAATGTCTAAGCATTGTTCCAATAGTGGGGGTTATATTTCATCGAAAAAATACATATGATTTTAGGTGGCCAACACAAATATATCCTCAGAGCTTCCAATTACTTCACAAAATGGGTATAGGCGATTCCAACCCAAAAAGATAATGAGAAGGTGATTATGACTTTCCTCGATGAATGCATTCTCTCAAGGTTCATATGTCCAAAAGCTTGTGACAAATAACACCCAAGCCTTCAAATCGTCTAGGATGATAATTTTTTTCTAGGATTATGGTGTTGAACTAATACATTCCACAACTTATTACCCACAAGGTAATGGGCTAGAAAAATCCTCAAACAAGAATCTCATTAGAATAATCAAGAAAATGCTAGACAATAATAAAAGGTGCTCGAATACAAACATCAAATATTCACTCTAGTGGATAGAATAAGCATTAAGAGGGCCATAGGAACTTCTTCTTATCAACTGGTATATGGCACATATATCATTGTTCCTAGATAGGTTAAAAAGTTAATAGATAGGTTATGTAAAGATATAGATGAAGAGGTTGTGAAATGGTGTAGAAAAACTATTTTGCACAAAACTAATACTATGAGAATGCACATAAATAAAGTTAGCTGCTATTGTAAATACATAAGTATATATGGATGCATAAATTTTAAAAGTTATTTAGAACATTGTCATTTGATAAATATATTATTATAATGTAATTTACAATTTTAGAAAACTAATATTTTTTTTCAAAAATAAAATAAATATATAAGTTTATTTATTCTAATTTATTTTCAAATGAAAAAATATATAGAAAGAATTCATCGTTTGATAAATAATTAGAAACTATAATCCCTAGCAATGTAGGGAGTAATAAACAAAACAATGTGGAAAGAGAAGAGTAACAGATCTCTCCATTCCATTAATAAAATAAGTAGTCCTTTTCTTCCTTGGAATATGTTAGAAACTTTTTTATAATATATAAAAATTAAGTAAATATTAAAAATGTTTCTAGGAGAATCTAATTATCCCACGGGGTGTTCAAGCTCCACCAAGCTTAGAAACATTTTGTTGGTGGATAGGTCATTCCATTATCAAACATTGGAACTGGCATATGCTCAACCTAATTATGAAATTAAAGGAAAAAAAAACAAACAAATTACTTAAGGAAGATTAAAAATCACTCATTACATTGAAATCATCAACCTTAGAGAGAATTTCGGTATAAAAAATCTTTTTTTATAGGTATATTAAAAAAAAGTTGTAGTTAGGACTTCAATGTAACAAAATCAAGAAAAGTAATGTCAAAGATACATTATAATTACATTAGTGTAAATGAATCTTAACCTCGGATCTATCAAGCATAAAACACAGAAAAAAATGAACATAAATTTAAACCTTGAAAATGAAAAAAAATTAAAAAGTTTTAAACCTCAATCATAAAGCAACCATTATCATACATTATCATATACTATAGTGGCATTCTCTAAGCATTGAATGTCGCTCAAAGTCCACTGTATTCAGAAATAAGCATCACTTCCGCCCAAAATTGACCCAACGTTCCTGAAGTATACCCTTAGCTCTTTGAATGTAAATTCTCTGTACACGTGGGGGTTTTTTTCATCAATCAATTCTTGAGGAGCACGAATTTCAACTTTGTCTTGCAAAAACATAAAGAAGGCAATTGACAACCTCCTCGGTTTACATCCTCCCTACACCACACGGTGTTTTGTACTGCGGTATTTGCAATTACTCCACATGATGCAGGAGCTTCCAATTAGGGAGGCGACAGCTGGACATGCTGTTTTAAGAATTTTTTTCTTTTTTAAATTTTACTTTTATTTTTATTTCTTTTCAAGAAGGCTGTCACAGCTAATGTCGTTACTTTTTATTTTTTGAGAGTAAATAGATTAGGGAATAGTCTTAAATAAATTAATACTTTAATAACAACAGAAGGGAATGTAACTGCAAATTGCAACTGCAGGTAGTTCCTCAACTGAATGAGGCTACCAGTAGTTTAAATACACAATCAAAAGATGAACAAAGGGTTGCTGCCAACAAAGGAGAATAGAAACCAGAGAATGTAAACTTTGACAGAATATTTTAAAACAGTAAAGAGAAGCATTTCAGGTATCAAACAATTGTTATTATGAATGACTATAATCTGGTACCATGCACGAAATTAACTACATGATTGAGGCAATGTTAATGAAACTGTGCATCACGTTGAAGCAACTAAACACTGCAAGAGAATTCATTCAGGTACTTCATGAAAGAAATCATTAAAATTCTTACAAGTAGAAGATTTATCATTTCTATAAATATATATACATACATTGCATCAATATTTGTTATAGTTCAGAGACAGCATCCAGTAACCCAACATAGGTTCAGAGCATAAGGCATAGTGCCTTCCAAAAAAAAGATATACAATTGCTAAACAGTCCTCAGATATTTCCATTATAGACCAAGAAGGTTTCTTGTGACCCGGGACCAACTAAAAAAATAGAGACAGGACCATGCTCAATAACCAGAGCCGAACTGTACAAAAATTGTGTTCAAATTCACAACCAAAATCTCAGCAGAGCCACGGTCACCAACGACCAACTAATGAGACTTCATCTCTACAAAAACAACCTACAGGACTGTATAAGATAAACAGGAAGGACCCTACCCGGTTCAAGTGGGGACCGGAATGGAAGAGCGAAGAAACAATAACTGTCAAGGACCAAACCCTTTCCACCACCACAGAGGAGAAAATTACCTGCACAGTGAGGAGACAACGATTAGAGAGGCAACATAACCAATTATATGGTGAATAAACTGGGAGAAGGGTAAAGGTGAGTACCCTGAGGGTTACCTGAAGTGGAGGGCAAGTTCCATAGTCAAACCCAGGACCAACAACATACCAAACAACG
Source organism: Pinus taeda (assembly GCA_000404065.3). Lineage (NCBI taxonomy): Eukaryota > Viridiplantae > Streptophyta > Pinopsida > Pinales > Pinaceae > Pinus > Pinus taeda. The sequence goes on from APFE031498808.1 coordinate 301,287, forward strand.
ATGGTCCTTAAGGTGAGCTGAACCACCAAAAACAACAAACCACCACTAAGACCAACAACGTTCGAGCCATGACCACAGAGCCACGAAACCCCTGCTGCTCACAAGGAGCTGAATTGTTGGCAGAAGAAAAGCAAAGAGGGAGCCTGAAATCGGAGTAGAGAGGTTACCTTGTGTTAGAGCCGAACTATCGCCAGGGAAGTCGGGCTGAGGACCTAACAAGAATGCACACCATAAACACAGTCAAATGCAATAGAGACAAACTAAAAGTGCAACAAACCAACTAAAATTACAGAGAAATCACTGCATAGCCAGGATGACCACAAAGCCCAGCATTGTTTCAAAAAACCATGCAAGAAGCAGCCACCAAACTCGTCGATACAACATCCTAACATTACCCAGTAATAGAGAAACAGAGCTGAGGTCGGAACCAGTAGACAGTGGGAGGCAGAGAGCCATTACCATTGGGCGGAAGGAACCAGATAATGGCACAAAGGAGTAGAGCAAAACCAACAACAACAATAACCTAAGCTACAACCAAAACCCGCACCATAGAACCATAACATGGTGACCAAGACAACCTCGAAAAGGTGGCGGAGTTAATGCTCCATTAAAACCTCACCAAAAACCCCAGTTGCATATAAGCGCGCGAAGGGATCACGTGGGCCAGTTGCCATGAAGGCACCCACCTCAGCTTTTGGGGTGAGTCATCACCACATCTGCCATTTACAAACATCATTCAATTATATTGTCTTTTACTTCTCAAACAAGATTCTAACTTCCAAAGAAAGATGTGTTGTAGTGTTTTACTTCTCAAAAATATTTCTAATTTTCAAAGAAAGATGTGTTGCAGTGTTTAACCTATAGACAGTTGCCGATATTAATAGAAGAGGATCCAGGAAAGGGATTTGTATTAGCCCACTCTCCTTCCTTTGTTTGGATCTGAAGACCACCAACATCATCTTGGTACAGAATAGTAAGGAACCCAATGTTTGTATGAGCTTCAAAGAATATATGATGATCCTTAGTTGTTGCTTCTAGGTTTTTTTTATTATGATAGAAATTCATGCGGATTTTGAATTCACAATTTTCGAAGGGGGTTGATCTGTAGTGTTTAGAGATGTCGCCACCCAAACTAGAAATAATGAGTTTTAGGATCTCATGTGACAACTCCCTCAACTCGCCTTTATATTTTTGGATATCCTGGCTTCATCAAAACAAATTATCAGATAAAATGAACATAACAAATCACCAGCTCAACAAAACATCCTAACTATTTAGATTTTTCTAAAATCTTTATCATGTTCAATATATCAGCCTGATGGGACCAGGCAAGAAATTGAATTAGTGACTTCACATCAAAAAAATACTTTAATATAAGACCATCTATCTAAAACCTCTCCTCCCTATATAAGTTAAAATGGAATTATATTAGTATTATATAATCTATATATAGCTAACGATCAAAATTACATAATTTGAAGAAAAAAAGAAAGGAAAATCAGTGTTTCAAAACATACCAAAATTTATGATTTCCTTGGAGCCACAACTTGGAAGAGATTGATGGAGTATATGGTCATTGGGAAGAATCATGCTCTTAGGCACCGATTCTTTTCCCATGGGACGTATCTCAGGCTGGATGTAGCTAGTAAATAAAGTTGGTGAAATGGCCTTTTCTTTGATATCAGTTGGCAGTGAAAACATATCCCGAGCAATGGAATCTACTGTTCCAATAAGAGTTGGGTTGATTCCATGGTTGATCACATGGAAAAACCCCAATTGTTGGCAAGCGTCCCTCAACTTTTGAAGCTCTTCATCGCTTCCCCTCACTTGTTGCTCATTTCTTTCTGCTTTGGATTTCCAGTGAAGGGCAAAAAGATCGATAACTAGGAGATCTAATTCCATGCTTCAAAATTAGTTTTGGGTTCACAACAAATGAAGGATTGAAGCGTTGAACAACTGGATTAAAGGAAGGAAACAAATGAATAGATCCACATTCAGTTACCTTATTTTTTCAAGTCAATGTTTCTACTTCATGGATAGATTTTAGGAATATTTGCTTGAATAAATTAAAAATTGACATTCATTTGTCAGTGTCAAATATACGATTTAAAAACCAGTTTTCATTTTTTTAATATATATATATATATAATATATATTATAATATTTCTTTTCGTATAGTATTTTTTTTATTTGTCAATATTAAATAGTATTTATTTATGTTAAAATATAATGAAGAAGATGAACAACATCTCTGCAACTCGTATTGGAATTGTATAGTGCTTTTTAAGTGTAGTGGGTGCTTCTTAGTGTGGTGACTTTTAGTGTAGTGCGTGCCTTTCAGTAACAATGAAATTACAAATAATAATAATTTATCAATAATGATATTTTATATAAATATAATATTATTAATATTGAAATTTATATAGGTTACATAAAAGCTAAAAAAGCGTAATGTAATAGTGATATTTATATAGATTACATAAAAGTTTAAAAGGTGTAATGTTGTTATTGGTGGTAGGCGTTTTTATTTTGGAATCGGTTGGTATAAATGAACTTAGATTAAATGGTAAATTATTTAATTAGAGGGTTGATGTATTTGATTAAAATAGAACATGTTTGAATATTTTTATCATCATTTTTAGATGAAAAGGTTTGATATTAGGATTAATAAATCACTTATTAATATTTAAAATTTAAATGTTATATTTAATAAAAAAAATTTAAAATTATTAAGATATCAAATTTATTAGGAAATTGTTTTATAAGAACATTATATAAATATGTATCTTAAGTTATTATCTATAAGCAATGGCTATCTTATATTTTTAAATATACTCATAATATGATGGTATTACAAATATAATATTTTTTAGTTATAAAATAGTAATAATAATAATAATCAAATCTTTCAAAGTGTAAATCACTTTTGTAGTGTAAAACTTAAAAAATGTTTGTATCTTGAGAGATTTGATTCTTTTGGTTGCCTATAAATCTAGGGTTAAGATGCATTTATAATGGTTCTCTATATGTGTATGTGTGAATCGTGTATAAACTCCCTACTGAGCATATATAATATATACATCGTTGACATTGAAATATTATTTTGTTATTAATATATTTTAAGTACAAGTCTCCCTTACACTAACATATATCTCTCTCTCTATATCCCCTTACTTTAAAAACAACTTTATGATGTGTTAAGATGGATCAAATCTAGTGAGGTGAAAGCCACTTTTAGAGTACAAAACTTAAGAGATGTTTTCATCTCAATAGATTTGGCCCCTCTAGGTGCTTGATAAATTTAGGGTTAAGATGAATTTATGTTGGTTTTTAATATATATTTTGTACTAATCATGAATAATTTCTATGTTGAAATGGAAGGAATTACATATCTCCATTTTCAGTTTCTTTATATAAAATATGTATGATTTGTGTAAAGAGCATTGAAATATTTTATATATGGCCTACATTGCCCACATTAAATTATTTTATGGTATTAATATATTTTTAAATACAAATCTTCCTCATGTTGGGAAGTCTCTATATGTATAATACTAAAATATTTTATTTAACCATGCATACTAAAATATTTTTTTAATAACAATATTAGAATTCTTTTTAGCATCAATATATTTAAATGCCACATATAAACTTCATATTAAGAACTAGATGAATTTCATATGATGTTAATAACGAAATATTTTACTTAACATCGATATTAATTTTTTTTATTTAAGGCTTACATTGAGATATTTTTAAAACTAGAAGAATTACAAATCTTCCCCATACTTGAAAATATATGTTTTTAATTCTTTTTTCAATTAATTTTATATCTCTATACATCATTGCTATAAATGTTTGTTATTTAGTATGGACATCCAAATATTTTATTTATGGGTGGTAATAAAATATTTTCTTTGTTATTATTATTATTTTTTAAATACCACATGGCAACTCTATGTTAACGCAAAAATAGTTATATATTTATATATAAGTTTTGATAGAAATTGCAAATTGCTCAAGATTTCAACTGAAAAACAAGAGACAATTCTATTTTATTGATCCACAAAATGGATATCACAATATAGAACAACATGGATAAACATTCAACAAGCAAAACCACAAGTACACAGTGATTTCTAGGGGAAGCCAACTTGGAAAAACTCCTCAAGCCTCTTTCCATTAAACAGTTGAATAAAGAAACTATTACAATTGCTTGCTCCAAATCTGAGCACAACCTGCAAAAAAATAATTTTTCTCTCTACTGAGAATGAACTACATGTTTCACTTTATAGATCCATTTGGAATGAACCACTGATTTCTCTTCTGGTATCGACACCATCTCCCATACACTATTCTTCATGATGGATTTGTATTATTCCACCATGGCCTCAACCCAAATAGGTTGAGAAACTACTTCCTAAAATGAAGACAACTCTATCTCAATGAGCTCTTTCATGAGAGCCATGTACTCAGTCTACCTATCAGGTTACCTCCTATGTCTGCGCTATGATGTAGGGGCTCTCACATTCTCCCTAATATCTTGCAGCAATCTATCATTTTCTTTGGTTCTCTTTCTCCTCTCTATGGAAGATTCTGGTTGAGTGGTGCCTCCACTCTACCTCCTTTCTGCTCCACTGCATGTGGCTGCTCCACAACCTTCTAAAGCTCATCCTAAGGCTCCCCCTTTGGAGCTAGAAGCTCCTGCTCTAGTGGGATACCTAAATATCATTCCAGAGAGCATCACATAGCCTTCTCCACATCGAACTTGACATCTCTCCTCAAAACTATCATCCTCAGTGAAGTTAAATACACTTGGTAATTGTGTGGAGTTTCAATGTATCCTACAAAAATTCCCTATTTTTTTGTAGGCTCAGGTTTCCTTCTCAAATCCTTGGAGACATGACAATAAAATGAGGCTCGAAATTTTTTGAAATGAGTCACATAAGGCTTCCCCCAGAGAAAGCTTCCTCTAGTGTGATCATGCCAAGTATTCTATGACGACTCCAGTTCCGCAAGTAGACTGTTGTGTTGCATGCTTTTACCCATAGATGCAATGGCGGCCCCTGATCGTGCAACATGTCTCTTGCTACTCCCAATATTCTCTTGTTATTCCTCTCATCTACCCCATTTTGCTTTGGGTTATGGGGTGCTATCAACTCTCTTCAAATACCTTCTTTGGCACATAAATCCTTGAAGACATTCAAAACAAATAAACCTCCATTTTCGCTCCTGAGAGCCTTCATATTCCTCCTCATCTCCTTCTCAACTAATGCATTGAATTCAACAAATTTTGATAAAACTTCCTCCTTCTTCTGCATGAAGAAGATCCAACATTTTCTAGAGAAATTTTCAATAAAATAACATAGTAATTATTTTCTATGGAGGTTGTAGAAAAAGGTCCACAAAAATTAGAGTGAATTCGCTCTAGGATTACATCTGCTCTGTTATCTTGGCCATGGAATGCGGATTTGACATATTTCCTCATTGTGCAACCCTTGCAAATATCCTGTTGGTTAAGGGATCCTTAAAGGATAACGATGGTAATTTACCACATGATTTTTAAGGCACCATGTTGTAGATGACCCAATCTCCTGTGCAAAAGTTCTACAACATCTCGACTCTGCACCTTTTCTGCCTTGCTTCTCAATGCATCACATTCTCCCACTTCAAGTTTGTATAGGTTCTTGACTCAAACTCCAATATGCTTCACCTTCCTGGTAACTATGTGCCTCAAAACGGATTTCCCTTTACTCAAAATAACATCATAACCTCTATCCTCCAATACTGCTATATAGATCAAGTTCTTCTTTTGCCCAGGTACAAACATAACATCTTTGAGGTGAACACGAGGGCTTCACTAGGGGATAAATACCATACCATGTGCATTCATATTGAGGGATATGTATTGATGAAAAAATGACATAATATATTGGGGGATGTATAGGGCGTAAAGGGTTTTATATTAACAGGTATAAAACCTGGAGCTCAAAGTTAATGAAAAAATATAAAAGGGTATAAAAAATGTTATTGAAAAAATGGATACCTACAATATCTAGTGAAAGTAGGGGTTTTTAAGATTGGGAAGGTGTATTGGGTTCGTATTGGTAGGGGATTAGATAATGTGATTTTTAGAGATATTTCCCAATATTTAGTCAAATTAAGGGTATTGTTTAATATGTCACGAATGCATGTGATATGTCAGAGGCTCATTGAGTGAATCCCCCATGTAGGTGAAGGCGGGAGGCTTTCTCCCTCTCAAAGGTGACAATACCAATTTCTGTAGCACTCTACCTCCTATCATCCTCCAATTCGACATGCATCTGGATATCCTTCTCCTCCATGCTACTGGAAAACTCCTTGCACCCTATCATATGGAACAAGGAACTGGAATCAAGGTACCACACACTCTCCATAATAGCGTTGGCCATGCATGATATTACAATGAATTCTAATTCTAACTGATGGAGGAACTAGTGGAAGGTTAAGTTTTTGAAGTGGAACGTCAACCACACTGAGTGATTATCTAGATAACTAATAAATCAACCCAAATTAACTCATTCATGTAGATAATCCGAGTTATCCAATTGGGATTGGAGTTAAAGGGAAATGTACTATTGGTTGTAAACTATTCCAAGTTGTATAGGTGTGCATGTAGTCATAGAATTGACCTAAAGGAGTTGCGTAATCTAGATGTGGAAAATTCCTATTAAATAGGGGCCTAATTACCAAGGGAACAATGCAAGGAATTAGGAGCTTGGAAGGCTTAAAAATTGGCTAAGTGTTGGCTAGAGTCAGTCATTCACACAGAGGGATAGACCATACACTTGCAGGGTGTGCTCAAGCTTGAGAAAGCATATGTATTTCTTCTCTATTCCATGATTAATACGATATATATAGTAAGGGGGTTTGAGAAGTTGCTTTCCCCTAGGTATATTTATGTGCATATGTGATGTTTCCTTTTTCATGTCTATGATTCTTGTTCTATATGGTGAATTAACTTCCGAAGATTACTAGAATAGCTTCATGTCTTGTGATTTAGCAATTTTGATTAGTATTGAATCTACACAATAATTTCTACATTTAGCCACTTTTGTTTTCATTCATGGCCAATAAGAAACTTTCATAAGTGTTTTGATAATTTTTTGATAGCTAGGATGAACTGAAAAGGGCCTCTTATAATGTTCATCTAGGATCAATTATTTAATTATGTGCACATTTGGGATATAAATGTTGTTTTTGAAAGTCAAGAAACCATCACTATCCAAAGAAAAATATGTTCTATTAGGCCAGTTTCATTCATCAATTTAGTATTCTTGATCTTCTATGGTTGTAGTCCTAATCTATTCATTAATAATTGTTTTAATATTGCTAGTAGAGATCACATAAATCAGATTTAAAATTTTTCTCAATGCATCTACAATTTTATTTTCTTTTCCCTTGACGTGTTCAATTTCAAAAATCAATTCATTAAGGAAATCCACCCACCTTCTTTTCCTTGAATTTAAATATGGTTGGCTAAATAAATATTTCAGGCTAATATAATCAATTATTAATGTGAATTTATTACCCAAAAGATAGTGTCACCACATTTTTAAAGCATGCATTACTACAACTAACTCTAGGTCATACAAAACATAATTATTTTCATGCTCCTTTAGCTTCCTAGACTCATAAGATATAACATGGTTATCTTTCATTAACACTCCACCTAATCCCTCCAAACAAGCATATTTACACATTGTATAATCTTTATTGGGAAAAAAAGCCTTAAGATTGGGAGTTACGGTTAACAGATATTTCAACCGATCAAAGCCTTATTGACACTTTTGGGTATAGATAAATCTAACTCATTTCTTTTGTAAGGATGTTATAAGGTAGGAAAACTTAGAGAAACCTTCAGTGAACCTATGTTAATAACCTATAATTCTCATAACAGATCTCATGTCAGGTATATCTTTAGGAATATGCCAATAGAGAATAGCTTTTTCAAGGTCTACCATGATTCACACTTTAGATATCACATGCCCCAAATACTGAATCCGATCTTGGTAAAACTCATATTTACTAAATTTGGCATATAGATGATGATCCTTCTTTTCCTTTCTAGCCAATTCAAAGTTTTCTTTATGCTCACCCTTGGATGAAGTCCCATCTTTGGTATTCTGCCTTATTTCCTCCTGCACCAAGTCAGACCATAAGCACTCCAAACTTGGTATTTTATCCCTCCCATTCACTATATCTTGATAGTTATGCCAGCTCTTGGGAAGGCCCAAAAGGGCTAGAGTTATCAAGTCTTATTCAGGGACATTAACACTGACCCTACCAAGTTCATCATGACACTATGTAAACTTGCTCAGATACTGCGGAATTGTGTCATTCTTCTCCATCTTGATACTTCAAGGTTTATCCTTGAGTGCCAACTTCCTGTCGTGACTACTATTCTTGAATAATTCTATTAATGCTTTCCACATTGGGAACCAAATTTATTTTCCGTGGAGATTCGAGATATTATGATTGCGTACCCCCTCCAAGATTATTCTCCTCACCTTGGATACATCATTCTTCCACTCAGCAAGGTTCTGAGCATCAGATGCTTGAGGTTTTGAAACATCTATCTTGATGTATTCTAATAACCCATTTACATCTAATACTGCCTCAATGTCGTCCTTCCATGCAACACAATTGGAGGTGTCTTCCAAGGCATAATCTAGCCTTAGTCTATTGAAATCCATCTTTTTAGTCCTAAAGAAAACTTGCTACACTAATCTCTAGAATTGAACTTCTGAGTAACAACTTGAAATTTCTTCTTTTGTTGTGAATCCATCTCTAATACTGTGTAGGAATTATGATGTAGATTTTAAATTGCTCATGAAATTTACTAAATCACAAGACTCGAAGCTACTCTACTACTTTGCAGACATTAATTCACAACTTAGAACACAAATCATTGAAATGCAAAAGAAAACATGACACATGCACAAATATTTATCTAGGGGAAAGAAACTGCTCAAAACCCCTTCCTATCTTTATTGCATTAATCAAAGAATACATATGAATACATATGTTTTGATCAAGGATCAATGTTTTAGCTAAAAAATTACAGTTATCAGAATTGCTTTAGACCTGAATGAATCGATAGAGTTCGTCTCCAGCATTCCAATGCTACAAACGGTTCGAAAAACCGACATCGTATGCAAAAGTTAGAGCTTCTGCAAGTTTGGTAAAAAGAAAGCCCCCCGGGGCCAGCGCCCACCCCATGTGACCAAGCGCCTAAACCAGGAGCTAGGGGCCAAATATTAAGCGGGATTAGTGTGCCACTAATTAGTTTATCATTTAATTAATTCGTAATTAAGTTGGCGGAATTTATGGCAGAGCCACTAAATCCGGAACCACCACCAAACTTGGCGGACTTAACTGGCAGTTCTCCAGATTTAGAGGAGGTTTTCTAGGAAAAACTGTTTGAACCATAAATTACTCAAATATCAACCAAACTTCGAAACTGAATAGTCATTTTTAGCTAATTGGCATGTTGGGAATTCATTGGAGCAGGTTTTAGAGGCAAAAGAAGTCATCTACAAGTGTTTTTGTTCACTTGAAGATTTTTGAAGCCTAGGGCCACCATGTGTTGGAGGTCATTCCCAGAGCAGTTGGTAACCAAATTGAGTAAAAAAATAGTCATTTTTGATAGATTTGAATGTGTTAAACTCATTGGATCAGGTTTCATAGGCAGAAGAGGTCATCTACAGGTGTTTTTTGTTTCACTTGAAGATGTTTGAAGCCTAGGGCCACCAGGTGTTGGAGGTCATTCCCAGAGAAGTTGGTAACTAAATTGAGTAAAAAAATAGTAATTTTGATAGATTTGAATGTTTTAAACTCATTGGAATAGGTACCAAGAGAATTGGATGCATGTAACAACAATTTTAGCACTATTGAAGCTATTACAAAGGCCCACACTATGAAGCTAGACCAAGGAGATGTAGCCCAGTAGGGGTGAACTCCTTCAACAAAAATTCTTGTATTGAGATCTATTATTTGTGCTTGCTATGTTTTTATATGCTTCTGTTCAACCATTTAAATTCATGCTTTTAGGTTCATGCAAAACACTAAATTTCACCAAGTTAGATGAATTGACAATCACATGCTCATGGATAAAATCTCTATGGATAAGAAAACCAAAGCAAAGAAAATTTTATATCTGGAAATGATACTAGCATAGCATTAACTAGAAATTAACTTCAGATCAAGTTGGTATCAAAGCACAAGGTTTCTTTCTTGATTTTCTTGAAGGGTTTGATAGTTGCAATTAGTGTTATGATTAGAAGGTTGAAGTTGCAGAGAGAAGGGAAGATATGGATAGCTAGTCCTGAGATTAGGACAAGAAGGATGAGAAAGCACCATCCTCACCCAAAAGACCACTCAAGGCAACACCTGAATAACTTCAAGCTCCATCTCCATCAGTTGAGATAGAAGAGTCACATATTGCACAAGAGGTTGAAGTGATTGAAGAGGTACAATCAATACAAATTTTTGAGCCTGAATCCATAGCCATTATGTCTAGAGAAAGAGAGCATGAAGGTCCCTCTTCAAAAGAGGAAGAATTCAAGAAATATTTCTACACTTTGACTGAGATGGTTCAAGTCCTCTATGAAGAGAGGAACACTGGAATGGTTGGAGAGAGTTCTAAACCTCCACATGGAGAAGGAAGCTTAGAGAACAAAAAATATGAAAAGGAGGATTCCAAAGGGAATGGTGGAAAGCCACTTCCATCTCCACCATCCTCATCATCTTCCTCATCATCTTCACCATCTCACACAACATCATCTTCCACTACCATCACTACCCATACTCATTCTAAAACCCCAAAAGGAAAAACTCCATTACTGAAATTGGACAAAAAATTGGAACTTCCCATGTACAATGGAGAAGTGAATGCAAAAAAGTTGGACAATTGGACTCGATAGTTGGAGGTAAATTGTAGAATTTAGAACCTTCAGGAAGATGACATAAATATCCAATTGGATTCACTGAGGCTAGAAAGAGATGCACTAATTTGGTGGGAAGAAAAAACTCGAGGAAATGCGAATCCATGGTAAGATATCCATTTCCTGGGTTGAATTTGTTTCTACAATTAAAAGATAGTTTTATTCTTTAGCTTATATGAAAAAAGCCATTATGAGTTGGCAGAATTTTAGGCAGCTTAAAGGCCAAATAGTCCAAGATTGTACACAAGAGTTTAGGAAAAAGGCTTTATTGTTGGGAGTAAACTTGAATTCATAAGACACACTCTTGAAATATATTGGAGGTTTACATTCCTATTTGCAGCATACTATCCTTATGTTTAACCCAAGCAACTTAGATGAAGTATGTGTGCAAGCTATGCATCTTGAGGCAAGGGGAAAACAAAACATAGAGGAGAAAGGTGAAAGTGAGGGTAAGGGAAAAGAGAAGGGAGGAAAATGGAAGGGAAAGAAGAATGCAAGCATCAAAAAACAGAAGGAAAACTCACATGCAAAAACTGTTCAAAGACTAGCCATGATGAAGACCATTGTTGGCAACTTCATCCAAAATTAAAACCAAATAGATTGAAAGTCAAAGAGAATGGAAAAACTGTTGCTATAACTGAAGAAGGCTTAGGGTAAGATTAAGGAGATGAGACAAAAATTAGAGCCATGGGTCTGAAAGGTCAACACATTGAAAGTACTAGTTCCTCAAATGGTCACAACAACACTCCAAATCAAGAAAAAAGGGAGAGGTGTTCACTGTCAGAGTAATCTCAAATCATACCAAGATTGATGCACTCTTTGATAGTGGATCACAAGAAAACCTGATTTCAGAAGATTTAGTTAAAGAGCTTAAACTTGAAACTGTACCACATCATAAACCATACCCTTTGGCTTGGATAGTTAAGGATGCCAATTTACAGGTTTCAAGGAAACACATTTTTAGATTTGCTATTACTGCAAACTTTGTTGATGAAGTCGAGTTAAACGTGGTTCCATTTGATATTTCTGGAATTATCTTGGGAAGTCCATATTTGTATGATAGGAAAGCGGTCTTTCATCACTATGAGCATAAATAACATTTTCTTAAAGATGGGGTGAAGTATATTGTGAGAGCTCATCGCAAGAAACTAAACATTTCTTTAGTTAATGCAGGGAAAATGAAGAGGCTAGTGAATGCAAGTCATAACTTGACATTTTGATGATCAAACAAAAAGATGTTCTGAATCATACTTTTCATAAAGATGCTTATATTTGTAATGAGTTGTTTCAGAACAATAACAGGTTTCCTTTTAAAGAAGGTGAAAAACATTTGCAGCAACCAACATTAGTGTTGAGCGGTGTTGAAAATAAGGTGCCGGTGCAAGAAGTTGCAAAGGTCAAAGAGAAAAGGACAAAGAAGCTTGGCAAAGAAGGCATGGGTTTCACAAATGTTCATTGTTGGTTTCCAAAAGGCACATTACAATGGCGAAGAAACTTGGGCAAGAGTCGACTCAAGTACAAGGCAAAAGTAGCTAAAAATCACCATAGAGAAAAAGTGCAAGGTGAGAAAGATTCCAAGATTCCTTTGATTTTTGACCAAGGTAGGGAGAATATGTTTTCTACAAAATTAGATTGTTGTTTTGCAAATTCAGAAATATTGCAGCATGATGGTGTCAAAGACAACAATAGATAATCGTAGGAATCAAGGAAAAATTTGACTTTTTATGAAAAGATCCAAATGATGAAATTAGGAAAATTTAAATGGATAAAGAGTGGAAGGATGAGGGAACAGTCCCCTCATCAACATAATCAGTGATCAAGAGAGCTTTTGGGGTCCAAAAGGCTTCTAGTGGGGAGGAATGATCAGGGATCAATGTTTTAGCTAAAACATTAAAGTGATCATAATTGATTCAGACCTAAATGAATGGATAGAGTTCGTCTCCATATTTCCAATGCTGCAAACGGTTCGAAATACCGATATTGTATGCAAAAGTTAGATCTTCTGCAAGTTTGGTAAAAAGAAAGCCCCCTGGCGCCAGCCCCCACCCCATGTGACCAAGCGCATGAACCAGGAGCTAGGTGCCAACTGTTAAGCGGGATTAGTGTGCCACTAACTAGTTTATCATTTAATTAGTTCGTAATTAAGTTGGCAAAATTTATGGCGGAGCCACTAAATCCGGAACCGCCACCAAACTTGGCAAACTTCACTGGCAGTTCTCCAGATTTAGAGGAGGTTTTCTAGGAAAAACTATTTGAACCATAACTTACTCAATTCTCAACCAAATTTCGAAAATTAATAGTCATTTTTGGCTAACTGGCATTCTGGGAATTCATTTTAGCAGGTTTTAGAGGTAGCAAAGGTCATCTACAAGTGGTTTTGTTCACTTGAATATTTTTGAAGCCCAGGGCCACCAGGTGTTGGAGGTCATTCCCAGAGAAGCTGGCAACCAAATTGAGTAAAAAAATAGTCATTTATGATATATTTGAATGTTTTAAACTCATCGAAGCTGTTTTCAAAGGGATAATAGGTCATCTACAGGTGTTTTTGTTCACTTGAATATTTTTGAAGCCTAGGGCCACCAAGTGTTGGAGGCCATTACCAGAGTAGTTGGTAACCAAATTGAGTAAAAAAATACTCATTTCTAATAGATTTGAATGTTTTAAATTCATTGGAATAGGTACTAAGAGCATTGGATGCATGTAACAATAATTTAATCACTATTGAAGCTAATACAAAGGCCCACACTATGAAGCTGGACCAAGGAGATGTAGCCCAGGAGGGGTGAACTCCTTCAACCAAAAATTGTGCATTGAGATCTTTTATTTGTGCTTGCTGTGTTTTTATACATTTCTATTCATCCATTTAAATTCATGCTTTTAAGTTCATGCAAAACACTAAATTTCATCAAGTTAGATAAATTGACAATCACATGCTCATGGATAAACTTTCTATGGATACGCAAACCAAAGCAAAGAAAATTTCATATCTGGAAATGATACTAGCATAGCATTAACTAGAAATCAATTTATATCATGCTTGCTCAAGCCTTAGCACAACCTACAAGTGTATAGTCTATCTCTCTGCCTAACTAACTGACTTTGGCCAACACTTAGCCAATTTTCAAACCCTCTAAGCTCCTATTTCCTTGCATTTTTCCTTGAGGAAATTAGCCCCTATTATTATGAAATTTCTTGCAATTGGATTGCACAATTCCTCTAGGCTCTTCCTTTGACTACATGCAACACCTGTACACATGGGAATAATCTACAACTGATAGTACACTGTCTTGAAATATCCATCTCAACTGGGTAGCTCGAATTCTCTATATGCATCAATATTTTGGTCTGATTGATTAGTTAATTGGTTTATCAATGAGTGTGGTTGAAATTGCACTTCTACAACTTGACCTTCACTAGTTCCTCTAACAATTACAACTAGTTTAATCGATCATAACTCTATTTAACTGAAAAAGATTGCTACAAATTAGAAATCAATCATACTGAACTAAAATCAAGCTTCCCCAACTTGAATTAAATGATTTAATTGTGTGACAAGTTCCATTCCACCTCAATTAACTACCTCCAATATTTCTACTAAAATAGAAATTTGAATTTTCTCTAGTTTGACCAACGCAAAGTCAAACTGAGATTTTCTTGCTGCATTTTCAACAATGATTTTGTTTTTCGGTTATAATTTTATGAGTCTCTCCTATTTGGTACTAGGTTTCAACAATGTTTCATTATCTACTCTAATTCTTGTTGGTTCTGCTTTCATACATCTCCTAATCTCTAACAATTCTACTCTATGTGATGATGAATCCCCATATGGTTGTGTCTAAATTTTTTCTCGATGAGGAGGCCTTGATAATGGTTATGTCATTATTGTTCTTTATTTTCCTTATTATGTAAGAAAAAACATTTACTCTATTAAATTATAGCTTGGATTTGGTTCATAGGCCTTAATGCTATAATGTATAATTGTGATGCCACTTGTAATGTTCCTCCAATTTACACACACACATACACACACACACACACATATTGCTTAATCCAATATTGACTTGATCGCATTGGCATAATGTAGAGCAAGTGTTAATTTTTAATAAATTCTTTTCTCTTATTACACAAATGTATTTACTACTTTAGAAAACCTTTATCTTTTGTGGCTTCTTAGTATCACTTGGTTATAAACCTTGAGACATGTTGATATAACAAAACTTTCTTAAGGTTACTTAAAATATATCTCTATGAGTATATTATATGTGCCTCTTGATCAAAAATCATGTACTTAGGATCATTCTTACTATCATACCTCTATATCAAACTATAAAGAGTGACATTTATAGACATAGACACACACACACACACATATAAAGAGTTGGATTCAAACCCTCAACCTTGGCTTCCACCAAATTAAACGATTCTTGTCTATGCAAAATATCATGCATGTGCCTTGCTTATTTGTCAAGTCCTTATTTAGTATCATCTGTTAACCACTTTCCCATAGTTCATGACCCTTGCTATACTTGAGATACATTTAAAAAATATATTTCTAGGCCATTTCTCATCCCCCTTTCTATACCACATGTAAAACTTGGTGTTCATTATGTATGGGACCCTTGTACACATGTTATTCACGCAGCCATGATCCTAAACTATCCATGTGATGAAGTCATAGATGGACAACTCAGATTAATTAAGGTAATCAAATGGTGAAGAGGGAATGTTGAACATACTGTTGGATGAAATTTATCATTGATTTCAAAGGGTGAATGGGTCTTTGTTGAGTAATGTTATCATTGATGTCAAAGCACTAATCTTAGAGAGGATTCCCTAAATTTGGGATGATCAAAGCATGTGCTAATAGTTCAAGAAGCTCTAAAGAGAAAAAGGGTTTAAGCCCTCAAATGAAAAACTATCAGTCAAAAGAAATCAAGGAAAAGGTGGTCAATGCCAAATAAAATTGAAGGAAAGATGATATCATCATGTATCCCTCATTAAAAATTTTCCAATGGTATATCACACTCCCTCTAACTCCTCACAGTTGAATAGAAATGATTTTTGGATTTTTGATGCTCCATTTCGATACTCTATCTTTGAATGCATTTTTACTCCATTTACCTAGCTAAAGTGGAAGTACATCAAACATGGTTGGAAAGCTTATTCCGAGAAATTTCTGACAATATATGGAACTCCCTCTAACTCCTCATGGTTGAGGAGAAATGATTTTTTGAACATTCACCATACATTTTTCCAGTTGCGCAAGCCAGTCTAGCAAATGGACATATCATCCTAGTCTAGATCACGAATGAACTATATATAGGTGTGAGGAGGAGGCATTTTAGAATTTCATTGAACGGAAAATTTGATTTGTTGAAACAAGCAAAGAAAATAAGTGTTTCCGGGGTTCATATCTCATGAACTGGAAGTGAGGAGAGGCCGAATTTCGGAGGCTATATGTGGATGGAATTTTGATACATTTTAAAAGGAATTTCGCATAGTTTTTGAAGTTATTTTTGGCATCATTACTTTATAACTTTAGAGCATATATTGAATTTATTTTTGTATAAGTTTGGAGTGTATCTTGAAGTTATTCTTATAGAAGTTTGGAGCAGATCTTGAAGTTATTCTTGTAGAAGTTTGGAGCAGATCTTGAAGTTATTCTTGTAAAAGTTTGGAGCAGATCTTGAATTCATTCTTGTAGAAGTTTAAATCAAACCATGATGTCATCCTTGTAGAAGTATTAAAGCAGATTCAAGTTACCTTTTGAGGTAGATCAACTGTCTTTTTTGAGGCATTTTTGAGGTAGAGTTTTTGAGGGAGATATGAGTTACTAAAGGCACAATGTAAGGTATGCTCTAAGAAATAAATGAAGAAACTTATTGAAAGTATGTATTAGAATCTATTTTGTTGCTT
>APFE031498808.1:323691-356625 GCA_000404065.3 Pinus taeda
AAAGTAATTCAATGACACATTTCAAATATATATTAATATTCTACAACAAAATCAAAGTCAATTTCTTACTCACTTTGTTGTAGTCTAACTAACCGAAGGAATTGCCCAGCAAGTTATGGAAATTCTGGTCATATATAGAGAAAATTCAACAAGGATTTTTGTAAATCCAAGTTATAGTTGTTAAACTTCAAAATTTTAGGTGTCCTAGACGTTTTTGATGGTGCTGAATCCATTTCTACCATCAAAAACACGATTCAAACACTGCCTCTACAGGTTTATTTGAAATTTGTTTGCCCGAATTCTGGCCACTTTTGGTCATCCGAGCAATTCCTCCGCCTCGGTAAACGACTCCACTCACTTTTCTTATAATAAAACCTCCTGCCTCAGATCATAACTAAACAACGTCAATGTTATTGCCTCTATATTTAATGCGTGGGAAAGTATTGCTTTGTACTTCAGTCTTATCGCATTAGAAGTAGTGATCCCTCGGTTAAGCGCCAATGCTGTTTCTTTTTTTCTAATGCCATCATAAAAATTGTGAAATGCATTTATAGTGGACATAGAAAATGTATCGAAATTGTAACATTAATAAATATTGGTAAAAGTTTTACCTTGGTTAAGAGCCAAATACCACAGGAGCGGAGCAGGAGCCTGGAGCAGACCTCTCGAGAGGAACTAGTTAGCGGGAGCATGGGGCAGCCTTTGTCCGACAGGGGAAAGCTAGGGGAGTGCGTAAAGAGACACACTCAACCTTGAGACTGCGCGAAGCGTCAGAGCCATGGCCCCAGGAGGGGGTCGCGAAAAGGAAACTCCCTTGCCACTAGAGCTAGTATCTTTCAGGGATTTGGTTGTAGCTTGCAACAAAAGGTGAGTGTCCGAAAACAAACAGAAGCTCGTGAAAGAAATGCCAACTATCCCCACAGTTGCTCTGCCTATTGAAGAGCCTTGTAAAGCTGTTTTAAACCTAGCAGAAAGAGGACTTATCGGTCATTTCACAGGTTTATGACCCTCGCTAAAAGCGATAGAAGCTTGGGCTCAAAGGAACCAGCGTCCCCTTGTCAAAGAAGGAATAAAAAGCCATTTCGTCGGCAAAGGCTTCTTTGTATTTGTATTCAAAGCAGGAGAAGACAAAATCCTAATATTCAAGAACTGGTCGTATTTCATGGGGCCTCAGGGACTATATCTGAACAAATGGACTCCTGACTTCGACCCGACCCAGGATGTGCCCTCGGCTGTTCCGGTCTGGGTGAGACTGCCCCACATTCCTCTTCATTGATGGAACCCAAATCCTTGGAAACCATAGGTAACAAGCTAGGCAAATACATCGACCGAGCAGAAAGAAGAGACCAGTATTCCTGTGCTAGAATTTGTGTAGAAGTAGACCTGGAGGAAGGTCTCCCTGAAACCATTAAACTCACGATGGCTGATTGGTCACACATACAAGTGTTAGATTACGAGAAACTACCATTTAAATGTAGACACTGTGATGTCTATGATCACTTTGCCAAGCACTATAAAAAGAAATCAAAGCATGTAGTTGAGAAAGAGAAGGGAGACCAATGGACTTAGGTCCAGAAATCAAGACCAATCAAGCAGAGCAACAGGAATAAAGGGAAAGCCACCTCCACTAGGAGGGTTGATCCTCTAGAACCCCAAGTAGAAGGAAGTTTAGTCCCTCCAATAGCAGACATATCAACAAACCCCTTTTATATTCTTAGTACACCAGAAGAACACCAAGGTCCAACAGATAAAGAGAATGAACAATAGGCAAACAACATGGAAGAAAGCAAAAAGCAAGAGGAACCAGTCCAAACCCCAAAAGGTGCCTCTAGTTCCCCTTCCTATGCAGATATGACAAGAAAGAAGACCCCTAAGACATCGGGATCATCGGAAGATGAAACATCTGAGAGGCCCTTGAAAAGAGTGGGGAGGAAATCTCATCAAGGGGCCAGAGAAGAAGCAACAAAGAGACTAAAAATGCAAGGCAGTCAGGTCACTATAGAGACGTGTATCCACATAAATACTAGAACTAGGCCTCCCAAGGGAGCAGCTACCCCTACCCCTACCAATAAATAATGCGATTAGTCTCTTGTAACTGCAGAGGACTAGGGAACCCATCAAAAGCTGAAGCAGTCAAGAGATTACTAAAGTCAGAACTTCTCGAGATTCTCATGCTCGAAGAGACTAAAATAGAAAGAGAAGCCCTTCTAGAACTCAGCGAATCAAAATGGAAAACAAAAGCTGGAAAAGCGGTAAGTGCTAGAAGTACACGCGGCGAGTTATCAACTCTCTGGGAGGTTGAAAAATTCCAACTTGAAAGCTCCTTTTAAACGCAACACTGGATTTACACCGAATTCTGACACCTACCAAGTAAGATATGCATTGCTCTCTTTAATCTCTATATTCCTGTACTCTATGTAGAAAACGAATAGTGTTGACAAAACCTGACTGATTTTTTGGAAGCTTACTCCCTTAATAATATAATTATTGCCAGAGACTTCAATCTAATCCTTGACCCAAAGGAAAAAAGACGAGGAACTATCAGTAGGGACCGCTTCCTCCCCTTAGTGGAAAACCTGATTCAACAATGGGATTTAATGGCCTTCAAACCAAAAAAAGGGCTATACACTTGGACAAATAACAGAATAGGGGATGAGCATATCTTTGCCAAGCTCGAAAAATTCCTCCTTCAGAGTTCCTTCCTCTCCGGGAAGATGATCATTTCCACAAAAATTCTGCCAAAGTGGAACTCAGACCATAAACCCATCCTCCTACTGATGGAAGAAGAAGAAAACCTGGGACCAATCCCCTTCTGGTTCAACCCACTATGGGAAAACATGGAAGGGTTTCTGGACACAATGAATAAGGCTTGGTCCATTCATGTTCAAGGATCACCCATCTATGTTTGGGAGCAAAAGATAAAAGACACCAAAACTTCCCTGAAGCACTAGATAGAAAAGCTCACAGTCTCTCCCATTGCCCAAAGAAAACAAAGCACAAAGTAGTTGTTGGATCTCCAAATGGGCCTAGAGACTCAAGACATAAATAGAGCATAGATTCATAGGGAAAAAGAACAACAAGTCAGCACCCTCCAGACATTTAGAGAAGAGGAAGAATATTTGAGGCTCAAGTCCTCAGATCCATACTACAAAGCTTTGGCATAATGTTTGGGACCCATTTGAACTCCCAAAAATCAACCTATTCTACTGGACTCTCATGCATAGAAGGACCCTCATTGGGGAAAACCTAGAGAAAAGAGGAATCATTGGTCCACACAGATGCCCCCTCTGTTGCAAGGACCAGGAAACGATCAATCACCTATTCATAGACTACCCCTTTTCTTAAGAGGTTTAGTTGCAAGCTACCGTGAGGCTCAACATCCAATTCCCTTAGAAATCTTCAGTGGTTAGTCTTTTATCAACTTGGAAAGATCGCTATCCATACCCTTTGAACATCGAATCAAATTGGACTAAAATCTTGAATGCAATCCCAAAATATATCTGTTGGGGAATCTGGTTGGCTAGGAATGAAGCCATCTTGAACAATAGACTTCAATCCACCAACACAGTCACTGCCAAGGCCAAAGTCTTGCTGCTGGAAACTCTTGAAAATAGACCTTATAAGTCAGACAACGACCTTCTTCCTGAAGAGCTCAGTTGGCTAGGTGATTCCCTCAGATGGTCAAGCATCAAGAAGCATATCTCCTTGATTAGCCATAATCCAGAGTGGCGTCTCTCGATCTCTGAGGTGGAATTCCAAAAATGGTGGAAAAATCAAGGAAAAATCATGATTTTCTTCAATGGAGCCTCCAAAGGAAACCCGAAGATATTAGGGGCAAGAGGAGTAATTTACTCCATAGATGGACAAAAACAGGACAACTATAGTTGGGGTCTAGGTCAGAGCACCAACAACCAGGCAGAGATCCTAGGTCTGTTAAAATTTTGTCAGGTGGCTCAAAGGAACATAGGGGAAAACCTTCAAATCTTCAGGGACTTTGAAATCCTGATTAAAACCCTTAATAAGAGCGATCAACTCAACAACCCTGCTGTAAACAAGACCCTAGAAAGAATAAGAAAGTTGACTCATAACTTCACATCCTACTCATTCTATCATGTCTTGTGAGCTCAGAACAAGGAAGCTGACATAATGGCCAGCAAAGGATGTCTTTTGGCCCAAGGTATGTTGGTGAACAATGATGAGGACACGGAAAGGCACCCAATCGCTTAACAGGCAAGGAGAGTCATCCAAGGGCAGAACCTGCAGAACAAAGGCGGGCTCACAGGTTTTTGGCTGTTCGCATGGGCAAGCTGAGATAGGAGTAAAAGCAGGGTGCAAAATGGATTTCACTCAAAGGACAATTTTGATGGACGAGAGGCAAATACTCAGGGCTGGGGAAGTTCCGACAGTCATAGTGTGTTGGGAAAGATAGGGGGTTAAAGATGCAGGGAGTGGTAAGTGGTTTCCATCGCAATGCTTTTGGCCACTGGGCTATTTTTCTAGTATTGGACGCGATTCAACTCGACCTGACGTGTGGTAGGACAAAACCGCCCATTTCACGTGCCCCTGAGGTGATAATGGTCAGACAACAAACTGACGCGATAAGCATCAGATCCAGGTAGGGGAAGATCTGAGGGTTTTTGTGCGCTTTTCATGGCGAGGTCTTATCCTTGCAATGGGGCGGGGCACGGAGATGGGTCCCAGTTAAAGCTCGGTCAGCTAGGGATGTAATAAGCATCGGATTTGGGTGGAGTCGATCCATCGGCCATCGCGCTTTGAAAAATAAGGGGAGTTATTTCGCCGATGGTGGTAAGTGGGTTTGTTCGCACTGCTCTTGGCTGCTCGACAATATTTTTGAATCGGACATGATTCCACTCAAGGGCCGACGCATGGCAATATAAAACCGCCCATATGGTGCGCTCCTAAATAATTAAGGTTCATAAAGCATGGGATGCAATATGTGTCGAATCTAGCAGGAGAAGATCTGACGACTATTGCGTGTCGAGATCGGCGGGGGTTAACTCTGTAGTGGGGCCGGGTACGGGGGAGAAGGCAAATTTTAATCAAAACCATTTTAATTTTACGGGTTAGTATTTTGGCCCATAGAACTTAGTGTATGTGGGTTTTAACTTAACCTAGGAATGTACCAAAGCTTCAAAGAAAAGAGGTCCATAGTCAAGCAAGGATAGGAGATCTCCTTTGCGCTTGAATTGTCACACTTCTTTGCACTCGAGGTTGTTTGGCTTGCCCAACCTCTTCTTATTAATAAAATTCAACCGTTTCTATTATAAAAAAATCATGGTAAAAATCAATGCCATAGTCTAACTAGCCAGAGGAATTGCCTGGAAAGTTATGGAAATTCCAGTCATATTTAGAGAAAATCCGGCAAGGATTTTTGTAAATCCAAGTTATAGTTGTTAAACTTCAAAATTTTAGGTGTTCTAGACGTTTTTGATGGTGTTGAATCCATTTCCACCATCAAAAACACGATTCAAGCACTGTCTCTACAAGATGTTTTGAAATTCTTTTGCCCGGATTCCAGCCACTTTTAAACGTCCAAGCAATTCTTCCGCCTTAATAGACGACTCCAAAATCAACCATAATAAAATACAAATATATAATAAAGAATTAATCATGGTGAAAATCAATCATAATAAAATACAAATATATAATAAATAATTAATGATTATATAATACGCAATTAATGATGACGAATACTTTCATGTGATCACAAGATGAACATTAATGACCTTACAGAGCCACTTGGCATCATGCAGCAACATCAGTGTAGCATCCAGTTTGTGATCAAATATTCTTTGTTTTATTAAGTGACAACAAACTTTGAAGCCACGTAAGAATTAAACAGATAATTTGATTTCTTAAGGCACATAGGCTTTGAAGCCACCTAATAATTAGACTTCATGATGTATATGGCAAATAAAGGTTTGATGTGATAAGTATAAATAATGTGAGGTTTAATCGAATAAATAGAAATAACTTACATTACTAAAGTAGGGTAAGGGGTTTAAATATAAGTATTAGCTTAAGGGGTTTACAAGTATTAGTTTTAGATTTAGATTTAGAGAAGATTATGATCATTTTAATTTGATTTGTGTCGGTTAATTTAATCAAAGTATGATAGTTTTATTTGAGTTACGTTGGTTAATTCAATTTTTTTATTGACTTAAGTTCTTCACTTTTCTTATTTTTATATTTAAGTTTTATAAATTTAAATGTTAATAGATATATTACGTAGATATATAAATGAAGAGGCTGTGAAATGATATATGGAAGCTATGATGTAACCATGCTAATATTGTAAGAATGCATATAGACAAATTTAAGGGCTGGTGGGAATATTTTTAAAAATGATTTAACACATAATTTTAAAACTCATTTAAGGTTAGAGATATAGATGAAAAGAATGTGAAACGATACATGAAAACTATAAAGCATCTGCATAAAACTAATATTTTGAAAATGTACATAGATAAAGTGACAGGGTAGTGTAAATATTCTTAAAAGCTATTTAGGATATAACTTTAAAAATGATTTAAAGCTATAAATATAGATGAAGAGGTTGTGAAATGATATATCAAAATTATGAAGCATGGCAGATAACTAATATTGTGAGAATGCACATAGTTAAGGTTAAGGTCAGTGTAAATAATTTTAAAAGTTATTTAGCACATAACTTTAAAATTTATTTAAGGCTAGTATATATATACCATGGATGCATAATTTTTAATTATTTAGGATATTATAATTTATTTATTCCATTATATGTTTATCAATAATAATTTTAATATTATATTGAAATTAAAATTTTAATTTAATAAATATGTTATTATAATGTAATTTACAAATTTGGAAAATAGTAATTTTATTTTATTTAAAAAATCAAATT
This sequence comes from Pinus taeda, assembly GCA_000404065.3. Lineage (NCBI taxonomy): Eukaryota > Viridiplantae > Streptophyta > Pinopsida > Pinales > Pinaceae > Pinus > Pinus taeda. Next base: position 330,596 of record APFE031498808.1, read on the forward strand.
AATATAATTTTTTGTTATTCTAATAAAAAAGACTTTATTGTTTGATTAGTATTGGGAATTATAATCTTTAGCAATGTAGGGAGTAATAAACAAAATAATGTAGAAATAGAAGAGTATCAACCTATTACATCAATTATTAACCATATGGATAATCAATGTATTAAAAAAATTTTGTAGTTAAGAAATGACTTTTAGTATAAGAAAACCAAGAAAAGTAATGTCAAAAACACTCTCTATAATAATAATGATATTAATGTAGATATCTTAACTTTTGAATCTATCAAACACAAAGAAAGATCCAAAGAAATGTAAACCTCTTTTAAAATAGAAAACTTAAAAAAATATTTGTACCTCAAACATAATGCAATGATAATCATATATTGTGGCATTTTTTGAACATTGAATCTTGCTCAAAGTCCACTATGTAAAAATTCTCATTGTAGATTAACCTGATAATGCAATATACTAAAGCAAAATACTTTAATCTACTTCTACAATCAAACTTGCGGAAGCTTAATAGGTTTGAGCAAGATCAAGTAGAACACATATAACTAGAAGAAGAATCAATACACATGAAACACAAAAAATACTTAGGGGAAAGCCTCAGCTAACAACCCCGCTATCTGTATATTAATACAAGTGGAAATATCTTAGGATTACACAAAGCTTTAGCTCACAAGCTATCCAGCTCTTAGTACAATCCCTCACTACTACTCATAGACAGAATAAACAAGACATATGCCTTCCTTCAGTCCTCCAAGCCTCCTATTTCCTTGTGCAGTTTCTCCTAGGTCCTCTGGCTGCAACCTGTGTGAATAATCCTCTCACACACAACACTGACCTCTAAAATAACTGCGCAATCTAGAAGGAGATAATTCCTTTCGCATGGATGAGTTTCCTTTATAGGAAAATTCCTCCAACTGATAGTACACTGTCCCTTCCTTTAATCTCAACTGGGTCTTTCTCTGAACTGGCATGCATTGGTTATTTATGAGAGAATATTTAGTTATCTGGAGAACACTAGTTGCATGCATGCATGCTTTAACTGACTGAACTCACAGTTAGTTCCTCCAATTGTTTGGAACTAATTTAACTAAACTTAACTCAGTTAAATGAGTTAACTAATTACAAATCAAATACAACTCATCCATATCTCCTTAATTAAGGGATAACTTCCTCAATCAAAGGGATAACTGTTGCATGTCTTCACAAAGACTTCATGCTTGATTTTCTCCAACTAATTAACTCAAGATGAATTAATTAACTATTTTACAAACAATTGCTAAGATCAAATTTGAATTTTAATTCTCAATTTTAATTTAGGGACTAATTAAAATTGGAATATATCTCAAAATGCTATTTAAACAATGCTATTTTTAGCATTTCTATTTTTTCATTCCTTGTTGCTATTTTCCACACTGGTACCTGAAATGCTATCTATAGCAATGCTATTTATAGCATTTCTTGTTGCTATTTTCAACACTCCCTCTCAACAAGAAAGGCATTCAACTCGAACTCGATCCTAAACCTTTGGAATGTTCTGCATTCAACACTTCTCTCAAGTGTTGTTGCTTCAGCAACTCCAGAAACAAAAAATATCCAACTTGAATCAGAATGATGCCTCTACCATCAAAGTCTTTTACTGCTATTGCCTTTATCGACTGAAAACTTTGCACCTCTGTGCCCCTCAGTTTTTGATTACTCTCTAGCCTATGTCACTTTGATCTCTGATTGCATCAATCACACTGATTCCTCCTGCTGCATCCGTGCTGCTACTGGTACTATCTCCCAACGCTGCATCTACACTGCACCTCCTCTCATCATGTTGCATCGTGCTGCCCACTGCTGCACTGCAACTTAGTTACTAAGAAGTAAGTAACTGATCTCCCAACTGACCTCCCTATTGGGCTAGAAACACCCTCTGATGCTGAAGCTCCCTCTGCTATTGACAAGTGCTCCCTCTCTGACCTCTGTGTTGCTGCAACAACTCCCTACATCTCGCATCATCACACACCTCTCTGTGCCATCCCGCACTGGTGCAACACTCTTGTGCCTCTCACATTGCTGCAGCCTACTAGCTCTGCGCTGTCTTGGGACTCCTGCACTATAGCTCTCTCTGCCGCTCCATCCGCGTTCATCTGTACCCACTTAGCCAGTCTTGCTACTCCTCGGCGGGGCTCCCATAGCAATATCTAATCAATGAGGTTGGGTACCTCAAGGATCCTACCCCTATTTTAGCCTTCTTGGGACTATCACTTCACATCGCCCTACCTCACACTTGGAGGTATGGATGCATGTGATCCCTTTGCCCACTTGGCTCGAAATTTCCCCCTACTGGAGGTCTCTGCATGAGTGGATGCCTCCACTTGGTCTCCTCTCAGCTTCTCTAGTTGTGGCTGCTCCACAACCTCCTGAAGTTGCTTCACCAATTATGGATCCTCCATAATTATCTAAGACTTCTTCTGGTGCTGCATGTTGAGAGGTAATGTACTCTCCCTCTCAACCACCAAGTATTCAACATTTGCCTTACTCCTCAAGGCTTTGCATGCATCTTGAACCTCAAGATCATACAAGTTCTTGGCTAGCACACCAATTTGTTTCATCTTTCCCGCCGTCACGAAATTTTCTAGAAAAAATGCTGATTTTAAATCAGTGATATCTCCCTCATCCGAACTCCGATTCAGCCGATATTTTTTTTTTGAATTTGGGTATTTTTCCACAAGGAATAAAAATATGCTATTTGTTTTTGAAAATTTTCGACAAAAAAATTCAGATCTTCTTTGCAAACTCATGGCCTATTTATTTATTTATTATTATTATTATTATTATTTTTATAACTTCGAATTCTTATTCTTCGTATACTGTTCACTGCTCCAATAAACTCAGCTCTGATACCATGTAGAAATTCTCACTGTAGATTAGCCTGATAATGCAATATACTAAAGCAAAATACTTTAATCTACTTCTACAATCAAACTTGTGGAAGCTTAATAGATTCGAGCAAGATCAAGTAGAACACATATAACTAGAAGAAGAATCAATACACATGAAGCACATAAGATACTTGCGGGAAAGGCTCAGCTAAAAACCCCGCTATATGTATTATCATACAAATGGAAATATCTTAGGATTATACAAAGCTTTAGCTCACAAGCTATCCAACTCTCAGTACAATCCCTCATTGCTACTTATAGATAGAATAGACAACACATATGCCTTCCTTCAGTCCTCCAAGCCTCCTATTTCCTTGCGCAGTTTCTCCTGGGTCCTCTAGCTGCAACCTGTGTGAATAATCCTCTCACACACAAAACTAACCTTTGAAATAACTGCGCAATCTTGAAGGAGATAATTCCTTCGACATGGATGAGTTTCCTTTATAGGAAAATTCCTTCAACTGATAGTACACTATCCCTTCCTTTAATCTCAACTGGGTCTTTCTATGAACTGACATGCATTGGTTATTTATGCGAGAGTATTCAGTTATCTAGAGAACACTAGTTGCATGCATGCATGCATTAACTGACTGAACTCACAATTAGTTCCTCCAACTGTTTGAAACTAATTTAACTGGACTTAACTCAGTTAACTGAGCTAATTAATTACAACTCAAATACAACTCATCCTTATCTCCTTAATTAAGAGATAACTTCCTCAATCAAAGGGCTAACTGTTGCATGTCTTCACAAAGACTTCATGTTTGATTTTCTCCAACTAATTAACTCAAGATGAATTAATTAATTATTTTACAAACAACTGCTAAGATCAAATTCGAATTTTAATTCTCAATTTTAATTTAGGAACTAATTAAAATTGGAATCTATCCCGAAATGCTATTTATAGCAATGCTATTTTTAGCATTTCTGTTTTTTCATTCCTTGTTTGCTATTTTCCACACTAGTACCTGAAATTTTATCTAGAGCAATGCTATTTATATAATTTCTTGTTGCTATTTTCAACACACTATGTTCAGAAATAAGCATCACTTCTACCCAAACTTGGGCCAACGTTTTTGAAGTAAGCGTTATGTTCTTTGAATGTATTTCCTTTATACATGTGGGGGTGCTTCTCATCAATCAATCCCTGAGGATTAGGAATTTAGCTTCATCCGACATAAACATAAAGAACGCAGTCGACAACCTCCTCGATTTACATCCTCCATACAACACGTGGTGCTTTGTGCTATGATATATGAAATTACTCCAAATCTTCCATTTAAAAAAATAATTCAATTATGTCTTTTACTTCTGCAACATAATTCTAATCTTCGAAGAAACTTGTGTTGCAATGTTTGACTAGTAGAGAGTCACTTATTTTAACAGCAAAGGATCCAGGCAAGGGCTTTGTATTAACCCACTCTTCTTCCTTTGCTCGGATTTGAAGAGCACCCATATCATCTTGGTACAAAATAGTAAGGCAACTAATGTATGTATGAGCTTCAGAGAATATTGATGATCCCCAGCTGCTATTTCTAGGGTCTTGTTATTATGATAGAAATTCATGTGAATATGAAAGTCACAATTATCAAAGTGGGTTGATCTATAGTGTTTAGAGACATTGGCACCCAAACTGGAAATAATGAGTTTTAGGATCCAGTGTGATAACTCCCTCAACTGGACTTTATATTCTTGGATATGCTCACTTCATCATTACAAATTATCAGAAAGAACGAACGAATCAACAACTCACAAAACAACTTAATGATATGATAAACTTTAATGTAATGACTTGAGGCTTCATTCATATTCCATGTCAATGTGATTTCTAAATAGTACAAAGAACCTTTACACCATATCACCCACCAAGCTTAGGGTTCATAAACCAAACTTCTCCATTTCTCTAGGCAGTTTCAAGATTGAACAAAGGAGTAAGACAAAATGAAAGTAGAACCCACGTAAGTTCTTTTAACTTTTCTATAATCATCACTATCTTTTTGTTAGCTTTAGTTTCTATGCACTATTAAGTTTGGATACATGCCTTTTGACAATTAAACTTTTTTGAATAAATGTAAATACTATTTTCATAATTTTATTTAAAATAAATTTAGTTTATTTGATTTTTTTTAAAGATTTATATTATATTGTATCAACTAGATAACGGCGTAGAACCCTTACATCAAGAAATAGATCTTCTTCTACCATAAACCATAAATTCCACTAAACATTCTATTTTTCGTTGGTATTTTCCATGAAATGTTCTTATATTATTTATCTTTTATATATGCCAAATAACATCAAATAGTCAATTATACATTTCAAATATATGTAATAACTGCTCAATTAACTGCTCAAAGTGAGGGCCAAAGCCTTGCTATTCTCATAGCAATAACTGCGATCACAAAGCCACTTGGGATCATCATTGCAGCTTGCAGTTTGTTAGTAACTTCCTCGTTTCGGAACTCCATTATATTCACTGGCCTTGAACTTTTAAATCTATTTTGAATATCTGTGTGCCAAATATTTAAGTTGGTAAGTTAGATTACCAACTATTCATTAAATGCAGAAGGTTTATTCATTTTACAATAGTTTTTTCTAGCTAATACAGATCCGCATTCAAGTCAACGTTTCTACTTCGTGGATACATTTTGGAATATTCACTCGAAAAAATTAAAACTTAAACGAGTTGTCTTTTATTTTTTTATATAATAATTTATATCATAAACTCCATTATATTCACTGACCTTGAACTCCGCATTAAACGAGCTGTCTTTTATTTTTTTATATAATAATCTATATCAAAATATTTTATATATTGCCTACTTTGTCCACATTAAATTATTCTATGCTATTAAATATTTTTAAATACAAATCTCCCTCATGTTTGGAAGTCTCTCTATATGTATAATACTAAAATATTTTATTTAAACATGCATACTAAAATAGTTATTTATTAGCAGTATTAGATTTTTTTAGTATCAATATATTTAAATGCCACATATAAACTTCATATTAAGAATTGAATGAATTTCATATGATGTTAATATCGAAATATTTTACTTAACATCGATATTCAAAATTTTTATGTAAGGCTTACATTGAGATATTGTTAAAACTAAAAGAATTACAAATCTTCCGAATCTTCCCCATACTTGAAAATATTATTTTTTCTTTTTTTTTTTTTTTTCAATTAATTTCATCTCTCTATATAAAATTGTTATATTTTTTGTCTTTTAGTATGCGCATCCAAATATTTTATTTATGGGTGGTACTAAAATATATATATTTTTAGTATTATTATTTTTTAAATACCACATGTCAACTCTATCTTAATACAAAATGAATTATACATTAATGTAGAAGTTTTGATGGAAATTGCAACTGCTCAAGATTTGAACTGAAAAACAAGAGACAATTCTATTCTACTGATCCGTAGAATGGAAATCACAGTTTAGAACAACATGCATAGGCATGTAACAAGTAAAACCACAAATACATAGTGATTACTAGGGGAAACCAACTGGGAAAAACCCCCAAGCCTCTTTGCATTGATCAGTTGAATATAGAAACTATTACAATTGCTTGCTCCAACTCTTAGCACATCCTACACAAAAATTATTGTTCTCTCTATTGAATGAGAAACTCTGGCCAACACTTAGCCATTTATCTACTCATCTAGCATCATATTTCACTGCACAATTCCCGAGGAAATATGAAGTCCCATCTTTGGTCTTCTGCCTTATTTCCTCTTGGACCAAGTCGGACCATAAGCGCTCCAAACTTGGTATTTTATCCCTCCCATTCACTAAATCTTGATAGTTATGCTAGCTCTTGGGAAGGCCCAAAAGGGCTAGAGTTATCAAGTCTTCTTCAGGGACATTAACACTGACCCTACCAAGTTCATCACGACACTATGTAAACTTGCTCAGATACTGCGGAATTGTGTCATTCTTCTCCATCTTGATACTTCAAAGTTTATCCTTGAGGGCCAACTCCTGTTGTGACTACTATTCTTGAATAATTCTATTAATGTTTTCCACATTGGGAACCAAAATTATTTTCTGTGGACATTCGAGATAGTATGATCTCGTACTCCCTCCAAGATTATTCTCCTCACCTTGGCTACATCATTCTTCCACTTAGCAAGGTTTTGAGCATCAGATGCTTGAGGTTTTGAAACAACTATCTTGATGTATTCCAGTAACCCATTGCCATCTAATACTGCCTCAATGCGGTCCTTCCATACAACACAATTTGAGGTGCCTTCCAAGGCATAATCTAGCCCTAGTCTATTGAAATCCATCTTTTTAGCCCTAAAGAAAACTTGCCACACTAATCTCTAGAATCGAACTTTTGAGTAACAACTTGAAATTTCTTCTTCTGTTGTGAATCCATCTTTGATACCATGTAGGAATTATGATGTAGATTTGAAATTGCTCATGAAATTTACTAAATCACAAGACTTGAAGCTACTCTATTACTTTGCAGACATTAATTCACAACTTAGAACACAAATCATTGACATGCAAAAGAAAGCATCACACATGCACAAATATTTATCTAAGGGAAAGAAACTATTCAAAACTCCTTCCTATCTTTATTGCATTAATCAAAGAATAAATATGAATACATATGCTTTGATCAGGGATCAATGTTTTAGCTAAAACATTAAAGTGATTAGAATTTCTTCAGACCTAAATGAATGGATAAAGTTCGTCTCCAGCTTTCCAACGTTGCAAACAGTTTGAAAAACTGACATTGTATGCAAAAGTTAGAGCTTCTGCAAGTTTGGTAAAAAGAAAGCCCCATAGGGCTAGCCGCCACCCCATGTGACCAAGCGCCTAAACCAGGAGCTAAGGGCCAACTATTAAGCGGGATTAATGTGCTACTAATCAGTTTATCATTTAATTAATTCGTAATTAGGTTGGTGGAATTTATGGTAGAGCCTCTAAATCCGGAACCACCACCAAACTTGGCGGACTTAACTGGCAGTTCTCTAGATTTAGAGGAGGTTTTCTAAGAAAACCTGTTTGAGCTATAACTTACTCAATTATCAACCAAATTTCGAATATGAATAGTCATTTTTGGCTAATTGGCATGTTGGGAATTCATTGGAGCAGGTTTCAGAGGCAAAAGAAGTCATCTACAAGTGTTTTTGTTCACTTGAATATTTTTGAAGCCTAGGGCCACTAGGTGTTGGAGGTCATTCCCAGAGCAGCTGGTAACCAAATTGAGTAAAAAATAGTCATTTCTGATAGATTTGAATGTGTTAAACTCATTGGATTTGGTTTCATAGGCAGAAGAGGTCATCTACAAGTGTTTTTTTTCACTTGAAGATGTTTGAAGACTATGGCCACCAGGTGTTGGAGGCCATTCCCAGATCAGTTGGTAACTAAATTGAGTAAAAAAGTAGTAATTTTGATAGATTTAAATGTTTTAAACTAATTGGAATAGGTACCAAGAGCACTGGATGCATGTAACAACAATTTTAGCACTATTGAAGCTAATACAAAGGCCCACACTATGAAGCTAGACCAAGGAGATGTAGCCTAGTAGGGGTGAACTCCAACAAAAAATTGTGTATTGAGATCTATTATTTGTGCTTGTTGTGTTTTCATATGCTTCTGTTCAGCCATTTAAATTCATTCATTTAAGTTCATGCAAAACACTAAATATCACCAAGTTAGATGAATTGACAACCACATGCTCATGGATAAAATCTCTATGGATAAGAAAACCAAAGAAAAGAAAATTTTATATCTGGAAATGATACTCACATAGCATTGACTAGAAATTAAATTCAGATCAAGTTGGCATCAGAGCACAAGGTTGCTTTCTTGATTTTCTTGAAGGGTTTGATACTTGCAATTATCATTATGATTAGAAGGCTGAAGTTGTAGAGAGGAGAAGGGAAGATATGGATAGCTAGTCCTGAGATTAGGACAAGAAGGAAGAAGGATGAGAAAGCACCATCCTCACCCAAAAGACCACTCAAGGGAACACTTGAATCACCTCAAGTTCCATCTCCATCTATTGAGATAGAAGAGTCATAGATTGCACAAGAGGCTGAAGTGATTGAAGAGGTACAATCAATACAAATTTTTGAGCCTAAATCCATAGCCATTATGTCTGGAGAAAGAGGGCATGAAGGTACCTCTTTAGAAGAGGAAGAATTCAAGAAAGATTTCTACACTTTGACTGAGATGGTTCAAGTCCTCTATGAAGAGAGGAACACTAGAATGGTTGGAGAGAGTTCTAAACCTCCCCACGGAGAAGGAAGCTCAAAGGACAAAAAAGATGAAAAGAAGGATTCTAAAGGGAATGGTGGAAAGCCACCTCCATCTCCACCGTCCTCATAATCTTCCTCATCATCTTCACCATCTCAGACAACATCATCTTCCACAACCATCACTGCCCATACTCATTCCAAAACCCCAAAAGGAAAAACTCCATTACTGAAATTGGACAAAAGATTCGAACTTCCCATGTATAATGGAGAAGTGAATGCAGAAAACTTGGACAATTGGACTCGAAAGTTGGAGGTAAACTGTGGAATTTAGAACCTTCAGGAAGATGACATAAATATCCAATTGGCTTCACTGAGGCTAGAAAGAGCTGCACTAATTTGGTGGGAAGAAAAAACTCAAGAGGAAATGCAAATCCATGGTAAGATATCCATTTCTTGGGTTGAATTTGTTTCTGCAATTAAAAGATAGTTTTATCCTTTAGCTTATATGAAAAAAGCCATTATGAGTTGGTAGAATTTTAGGCAGCTTAAAGGCCAAACAATCGAAGATTATACATAAGAGTTTAGGAAAAAGGCTTTATTGTTGGGAGTAAACTTGAATTCACAAGACACACTCTTGAAATATATTGGAGGTTTACATTCCTATTTGCAGCATACTATCCTTATGTTTAACCCAAGCAACTTAGATGAAGTATGTGTGCAAGCTATGCATATTGAGGCAAGGGGAAAACAAAACATAGAAGAGAAAGGTGAAAGTGAGGGTAAGGGAAAAGGGAAGGGAAAGAAGAATGCAAGTATCAAAAAAGAGAAGGAAAACTCAGATGCAAAAACTGTTCAAATACTGGCCATGATGAAGACCATTGTTAGCAACTTCATCCAAAATTAGAACCAGATAGATTGAAAGCCAAAGAGAGGGGAAAAAATGTTGCTATAGCTGAAGAAGGCTTATGGTAAGATTAAGGAGATGAGACAAAAATTACAGCCATGGGTCTGAAAGGTCAACATGTTGAAAGTACTAGTTCCTCAAATAGTCACAACAACACTCCAAATGAAGAAAAAAGGGAAGAGTTGTTCACTATCAGAGTGATCTCAAATCATACCAAGATTGATGCACTCTTTGATAGTGGATCACAAGCAAACCTGATTTCAGAAGACTTAGTTAAAGAGCTTAAACTTGAAACTGTACCACATCATAAACCATACCCTTTGGCTTGGATATTTAAGGATGCCAATTTACAGGTTTCAAGGAAATGCATTTTTAGATTTGCTATTACTGCAAACTTTGTTGATGAAGTCGAGTTAAACGTGGTTCCACTTGATATTTTTGGAATTATCTTGGGAAGTCCATATTTTTATGATAGGAAAGCGGTGTTTCATCACTATGAGCATAAACATCATTTGCTTAAAGATGGGGTGAAGTATATTGTGAGATCTCATCGCAAGAAACTAAACATTTCTTTAGTTAATGCAGGGCAAATGAAGAGGCTAGTGAATGCAAGTCATAACTTGACATTGTTGATGATCAAACAAAGAGATGTTCTGAATCATACATTTCATAAAGATGCTTAAATGGGTAATGAGTGATAACAGGTTGCCTTTGAAAGAAGGTGAAAAACATTTGCAACAACCAACATTGGTGTTGAGTGGTTTTGAAAATAAGGTGTCGGTGCAAGAAATTGCAAAGGTCAAAGAGAAGAGGACAAAGAAGCTTGGAAAAGAAGGCATGGGTTTCACAAATTTTCATTGTTGGTTTTCAAAAGGCACATTACAATGGTGAAGAAACTTGGGCAAGAGTCGACTCAAGTACAAGGCAAAAGCAACTGAAAATCGCCATAGAGAAAAAGTGCAAGGTGAGAAAGATTCCAAGTTTCCTTTGATTTTTGACCAAGGTAGGAAGAATATATTTTTTTGTAGAATTAGATTGTTGTTTTGCAAATTCAGAAATATTGCAGCGTGACGGTGTCAAAGAAAACAATAGATGGTCGTAGGAATCAAGGAAAAATTTGACTTTTTATGAAAAGATCCAAATGATGACATTAGGAAAATTTCAATAGATAAATAGTGGAAGGATGAGGGAACAGTCCCCTCATCAACATAATCAGTGATCAAGAGAGCTTTTGGGGTCCAAAAGGCTTCTAGTGGGGAGGAATGATCAGGGATCAATGTTTTAGCTAAAACATTAAAGTGATCACAATTTCTTTAGACCTAAATGAATGGATAGAGTTTGTCTCCATCTTTGCAATGCTGCAAACGGTTCGGAAATTTAAATTATATGCAAAAGTTAGAGATTCTGCAAGTTTGGTAAAAAGAAAACCCCCCGGGGCCAGCCCCCACCCCATGTGACCAAGCGCCTGAACCAGGAGCTATGGGCCAACTGTTAAGCGGGATTAGTGTGCCACTAATTAGTTTATCATTTATTTAATTCGTAATTAAGTTGGAAAAATTTATGGCGGGGCCACTAAATCCGGAACCGCCACCAAACTTGGCAGACTTAACTGGCAGTTCTCCAGATTTAGAGGAGGTTTTCTAGGAAAAACTGTTTGAGCCATAACTTACTCAATTCTCAACCAAATTTCGAAAATGAATAGTCATTTTTGGCTAACTAGCATTCTGGGAATTCATTTCAGCAGGTTTTAGAGGTAGCAGAGGTCATCTACAAGTTCTTTTGTTCACTTGAATATTTTTGAAGCCTAGGGCCACCAGGTGTTGGAGGTCATTCCCAGAGCAGCTGGTAACCAAATTGAGTAAAAAGATTGTCATTTATGATATATTTGAATGTTTCAAACTCATTGAAGAAGTTTTCAAAGGTACAATAGGTCATCTACAGGTGTTTTTGTTCACTTGAATATTTTTGAAGCCTAGGGCCACCAATGTTGGAGGCCATTCCTAGAGTAGTTGGTAACCAAATTGATTAAAACAATACTCATTTCTAATAGATTTGAAGATTTTAAATTCATTAGAATAGGTACCAAGAGCATTGGATGAATGTAACAATAATTTAATCAGTATTGAAGCTAATACAAAGGCCCACACTATAAAGCTGGACCAAGGAGATGTAGCCCAGGAGGGGTGAACTCCTTCAACAGAAAATTGTGTATTGAGATCTGTTATTTATGTTTTTTGTGTTTTTATATGTTTCTATTCATCCATTTAAATTCATGCTTTTAAGTTCATGCAAAACACTAAATTTCATCAAGTTAGATAAATTGACAATCACATGCTCATGGATAAACTCTCTATGGATAAGCAAACCAAAGCAAAGAAAAGTTCATATCAGGAAATGATACTAGCATAACATTAAATAGAAATCAAATTCAGATTATGCTTGCTCAAGCCTTAGCACAACCTACAAGTGTATAGTCTATCTCTCTCCCTAACTCACTGACTTTGGCCAACACTTAGCCAATTTTCAAACCCTCTAAGCTCCTATTTCCTTGCATTGCTCCTTGAGGAAATTATCCCCTATTATTATGAAAATTCCTGCAATTAGATTGCACAATTCCCCTAGGCTCTTCCTTTGACTGCATGCAACACCTATACACACGGGAATAGTCTACAACTGATAGTACACTGTCTTGGAATATCCATCTCAACTGGGTAGCTCGAATTCTCTATATGCATCAATATTTTGGTCTGATTGATTAATTAATTGGTTGATCATTGTGTGTGGTTGAAATTGCACTTCTACAACTTGACCTTCACTAGTTCCTCTAACAATTACAACTAGTTTAATCGATCATAACTCGATTTAACTAAAAAAGATTGCTACAAATTAGCAATCAATCATACTGAACCAGAATCAAGCTTCCCCAACTTGAATTAAATGAGTTAATTGAGTGACAAGTTCCATGCCACCTCAATTAACTACCTCCAATATTTCTACTAAAATAGAAATTCGAATTTTCTCTAGTTTGACAAAGGCATAGTCAAGCTGAGATTTTCTTGCTGCATTTTCAACAATGATTTGGTTTTTCGGTTATAATTTTTATGACTCTCTCCTATTTGGTACTAGGTTTCCACAATGTTTCATTATCTACTCTAATTCTTGTTGGTTCTTCTTTCATACAACTCCCAATCTCTAACAATTCTACTCTATGTGATGACGGATCCGCATATGGTTCTGTCTAAATTTTTTCTCGATCAGGAGGCCTTGATAATGGTTATGTCATTATTGTTCTTTATTTTCCTCCTTATTATGTAAGAAAAAGCATTTACTCTATTAAATTCTATCTTGGATTTGGTTCATAGGCCTTAATGCTATAATGTATAATTGTGATGCCACTTGTAATGTTCCTCCAATTTACACACACACACACACACATATATATTACTTAATCCAATATTGACTTGATCAAATTGGCATAATGTAGAGCAAGTGTTAATTTTTAATAAATTCTACTCTCTTATTACACAAATGTATTTACTACTTCAAAAAATCTTTATCTTTTGTGGTTTCTTACTATCACCTTGTTATAAACCTTGAGACATATTGATATAACAAAACTTTCTTAAGGTTACGTAAAATATATCTCTATGAGTATCTTATATGTGCCTCTTGATCAACAATCATGTACTTAGGATCATTCTTACTATCATACCTCTATACCTAACTATAAAGAGTGACATTTATAGACACAGACATAGACACACACACACACACACACACACACACACATAAAGAGTTGTATTCTAACTATCAACCTTGGGTTCCACCAAATTAAACGATTTTTGTCTATCCAAAATATCATGCATGTTCCTTGCTTATTTGTCAAGTCCTTATTTAGTATCACCCGTTAACCACTTTGCCATAGCTCATGACCCTTGCTATAGTTGAGATAAATTTAAAAAAATATTTCTAGGCCATTTATTGTCCCCTTTCTATACCACTTGTAACACTTGGAGTTCATTATGTATGGGACCCCTATATACGTGTTATTCATGCAACCATGATCCGAAACTATCCCTGTGATGAAGTCATAGATGGACAACTCAGATTAATTAAGGTAATCAAATGGTGAAGAGGGAATGTTGAACGTACTGTTGGATGAAATTTATCATTGATTTCAAAGGGTGAATGGGTCTTTGTTGAGTAATGTTATCATTGATGTCAAAGCACTAATCTTAGAGAGGATTCCCTAACTTTGGGATAATCAAAGCATGTGCTAATAGTTCAAGAAGCCCTAAAGAGAAAAAGGGTTTAAGCCCTCAAATGAAAAACTATCAGTCAAAAGAAAATCAAGGAAAAGGTGGTCAATGCCAAATAAAATGAAGGAAATATGATATCATCATGTATCCCTCATTAAAACTTTTCCAATGGTATATCGCACTCCCTCTAACTCCTCACAGTTGAAGAGAAATGATTTTTGGATTTTCGATGCTCCATTTCGATACTCTATATTTGATTGCATTTTTACTCCATTTACGTAGCTAAAATGGAAGTATATCATACATGGTTGGAAAGCTTATTCCAAGAAATTTCCAACAATATATGGAACTCCCTCTAGCTCCTCATGGTTGAGGAGAAATGATTTTTTGAACATTCACCATACATTTTTCCAGCTGCACAAGCCAATCTAGCAAATGGACACATCAGCCTAGTCTAGATCACGAATGAACTATATATAGGTGTGAAGAGGAGGCATTTTAGAATTTCACCGAAGGAAAATTTTGATTTGTTGAAACAAGCAAAGAAAATAGGTGTTTCTGGGATTCATATCTCATGAACTGGAAGTGAGGAGAGGCCGAATTTTGGAGGCTATATGTGGATGGAATTTTGACACATTTTAAAAGGAATTTCGCAGTTTTTGAAGTTATTTTTGGCATCATTATTTTATAACTTTAGAGCATATATTGAATTTTTTTTTGTATAAGTTTGGAGTGTATCTTGAAGTTATTCTTATAGAGGTTTGGAGCAGATCTTGATGTTATTCTTGTAGAAGTTTGGAGTAGATCTTGAAGTTATTCTTGTATAAGTTTGGAGCAGATCTTGAATTCATTCTTGTAGAAGTTTAAATCAAACAATGATGTCATCCTTGTAGAAGTATTAAAGCAGATTCAAGTTACCTTTTGAGGTAGATCAACTGTCTCTTTTGAGGCATTTTTGAGTAGAGTTTTTGAGGGAGATATGAGTTACTAAAGGCACAATGTAAGGTATGCTCTAAGTAATAAATGAAGAAACTTATTGAAAGTATGTATTAGAATATATTTTGTTGCATTGGAGGTTAGAGTTAAAGTGGCATATTTTTTGGAGCATATATGAAGTTGAATATGTTTAGGTAGATATAGTAGTGATTGTATATTTTTGTATTTTGGTCATTATCCCTAGTAAGGGTGTCCAAGAGTTTTATTTATTTATTTTATTGTTGAGGGTGGTATGGTGGTGCTAAGAAAGGAAGTTGAAGGTTGCTTCAGGAGGTTGTTGCCTTGTTCCAATGGGAGCTAGTAAACCTAGGGTTGTAGCCCTTCTAGTTGTAACTAGTAAATAAACAAGTTGTAGCTTCCTTTGTGATATAAACATATTGTTCATATATATATATATATATTATATATATATATATATATATATATATATACTATATCTATATCTATATCTATATCTATATCTATATCTATATCTATATCTATATCTATATCTATATAATATATATATATATATATATATATATATATATATATATATATATTAATATATATATATATATATATGTGTGTGTGTGTGTGTGTGTGTGTGTGTGTGTGTGTGTGTGACATTATTGGTTAATGGTATTGATACTAAATTGTAAGAAAACTGAAATATTGACTCACCCCCTTCTCAGTATTTCTATCACGTATTGGTCAGAATGACTACCCTCTTAAAATTGTCATTTGACGTTGTTTGTCTCTGCATAACAATAATTATATAATTTTTTTTTTTTCACTACTGGTTCACAAATATCCATGGTTAGTGGGTCTGCTACGTCTAGGATCAAACAACACTAGGGTGAATCCCACCTGAAGGGGGTCACACCACTCGGCCTATTCACTGACCTAACCCCAAGAGCTTTCAGGTTTCGACCCTGTGACCTCCCATTGGCAAGGCACTTGATTGACCGATTGAGCTAACTCTTAGGGCTACAATAATTATATAATGTTAAGCTAGGGTTTCAGATTTTTAATTCTTTTACTTCTCTAGTAGGTAATGGTATTTTGTTTCCATAGAGAGTTTGGACTTTAACCCACCCGGTGGCAATGTCTTGAGCTACAAGCGACAAGTGAGCATCTATGAACAATTTTTTATTTAATTTTTATTTTCTAATAATGAAGGTTTACAAACTCAATCATGAATTGTTTTCCATTTCATATTCATGTTTATGAATAGAATTATGACTAACAATTTCTTAGTTTTTCTTGTTTTTACCGATCCTTCCATGGTTTCTAAAAGCTATTTTGCTAATTAACAATTTGTTCAAGGGGATTTTAGAAAATTTCTTCTGATACATTTAGCTCAAGTGCTCTACAAGAATAACATTTGTTTCCAGAATTAGGTGTTTCGAAAGAAAAATAAGGGTGTAAATTCCCCAAAGTTTCGAACCTATATCACCTGGATAGCCATATTCTCCCTCTCAACTAACTTTTCGACAATGTTTTGGTTTAATGGTCTATTTTAAGGTTTTTAGGATTATAAAAAGGGTACTGATAAGATCTTCTCATTTTGTTTGTGACATGTTTGTTCTCAGAACCTAATTTAGGGTTTGTCAATGTAATACATTGACTTTATCTCTTTAGGTAATATTTCCTCTTAACACTACTTTCTCTTTTACATGTATTTATATAATATAGAAGATAACACAAATATGAAGTTGGACACACCACCTCTTTAGAGATTTTATTGTATAGGGATTTTATATGTATACTTAGTCTTGAGTTATATTGTTAGCTTAAGAGTTTGATTTTCATAGTTTAATTACTTGTCCCAAAATAATTTACTTAGTTTGAATCCAGAGTATGCCTAAGAAATTCATTTTGGAGTATTCAAACACTAAAGTAATCTATACTTATTAATATGTGATTGGGGTTTCCAAGCCCAATATTTTTTCTTTGTTTAAATATATATTAAAAAAACTTTTGAGTACCTTTCCTCTATAAATATGCATGTAGTATTTGTAAATATTTATGATTCTATGGATATTTCAACGTGCTTTTCAACTAGCGTATACATGATTGTTTTCTTTTAGTTGATTCAATAATTTTTGTTTGATAGTAGATACTCCTTTTACCCCTTAGTGTCTCTGTTTCCTTTGATAATTCATCCTCTAAGCTCTTGGCCAGAACCCAAACATAAAGTCTTTCTCTGCAAATTTGTATAGAGGTTAGTTTTAGAATATGTATGTAAACAAATTCTATAGCTAACTTCTGAGAGTGGTTTCCATATCAAATGGGAATTGCTTGTACTTAAAAATTGGTATGGAGTTTATACCTCCATACTAGCTTACAAAAGCAATAAACCAACTTAGATCTTTCTATAAGAATATATGATAATTTGTAAGAAAACAAATCACCTATAATATTTCTACCATTCATAAAGACTATATATATTCTTGACTATGCTCTATTCCCAATAATAACCGATACTCACTTTTTTACTATGTTTGTTATGAAGATAGTACATGTTTTCATATTTTATTTAAGGTCAAAAGCTACATACATTTATGAGAATTATTAAATGTTTAATATCACATACTGAATGTATTTCCTTCCTCTGTTCTCTATATATTCTATTCATCATTCATTCTTGATGCAAACAATATCATACTAAATTTCATTGATAACAATACTACTTCAGTAAAGCTTTTTACTTATCTAGATAATATGAACACTGTAGGAACCAATACATTCCTCATAAGCAACGAATTTCAACCACAACAATCCCCCTTAAGCGTTAGGCTAGGTTATTGCTAATAACTTATCATTATCTAATGATATTATTCGGTCTTCCCCTCATAGACTCTAGCAACATCTTACTTTTTAGTGTCAGCTTCTTCCTTTTTCATACTATTCCTCCGAAAATTTTGGAAAATCATGAAAAATTATAACTATAACAACGGCTACATTTACTTTTCCACTACCTAAAACTCCAGCCACTTAAACAATTATTTGAAAACAAAATAACATTCCTACTCACATGTTGATTCTCATAATATTTCTAAATAAAAAAATATTTTATTTATATTACCCATACAAATTTACACTTAGTATTTAAATGTAATCATCACTCGTAGCAAATATTTATAACCTTAATAATTACATGTAAACATAAATCATAAAGTCTTTTAAAAATATCTGCAATAGAAGTATTACTATATATTTGATTTAAAAATCATTTTGTTATATTTAAATTGCATACTTGTCATCTCCTTAGTAATTTTTACACATTAGTTGTATTAAATTGTAACAGTTATCTTCGCCATAGGAACAATAAAAGATTGAAATTTGACGAAAAATCTAAATACATGTGAGCATGACATCACTATCAACTTAGGTTATTAGAATTATGATTTCCTCTCAAAGTTTATAACAGGAATCATTTTCATGTATTCAAACATTTCATATAAAATATTTTGTCTACTTTAAAATTATATATATATATATATATATAATATATATATATATGATAGTATAATATATATATATATTATGAAAATATTTTGGTCTACTTTAAAATTATATATATAATATATATATATATATATATTGAAAATATTTTGGTCTTTTTAAAATTTAATATATATATAATATATATATAATATATTATATATATATATATATATATAATATAACAATTTTGTAAATAGTAATTCAAATTTTTCAATAGAAAATATTTTGTCTATATAATATTCTATATATATATTATTATATATAATAATATATATATATATTACATTTGTTAAGATGAATCAATTTTCATGTAATTCAAACTTTTTCATATAAATATTTTGTTTACTGTTAAAATTTAACATACATATATTATAATTACAATTTTGTATAGTAATTAAAACTCTTCATATAATTTTTTTTGTCTAATTAAAATTATATAATATATAATTATATAATATTTATATTACAATTTGTATAGTATTCAAATTTTTCATATAAATATTTTGGTCTACTTTAATATATATAACAATTAATATTTTTTTGGCAATTTTTTGTATAGTATTTCGAAATTTTCATATTGTCTATTTAAATTAATTAATTATATATATATTATATATATTCTTTTAGAATTATAATATAATGATGATGATGATGAATGGTTAACGCACCAAGACCAAATATTTGGTCTATCAGACCTAAGAAACAAATTATTTATTTTGATTTAAAATTTTATTCCTATGCTCAAAAAGCTTGGAGAGAAGCCTCCCAAGCTCACTATAATTTTGACATTGTAAAAGGCTAGGAAGGTCAGTATTGTAACAAAGATAGTGAAACTGAGATCTAATGTGGTTGTACGCGGGGCACTCTAAGAGGAATTGGTTTTCATCCTCGATGTTCCTATTCTCACATATATGGCATATCCTTTCCATCCATGGCATTTTAGGAACTGCCCAACGACCTGTTTCACTATGGAGCTCATGAGAATTCGTTCTAAATATTTGCTATATTAATTTTCTTCTTTGAAGCTAGTTAAAATAGAGAGATACTTTTTGATCTTCCAGGGTGGGGTTTGATGACCTTTCCTATAATAAATTTAATTTTCTTTTTAGCCGGCTAAATCTTTCTTCAATTGTAATCTATATATATATATAATATATATATCTATATATATTACAATTTTGTATAGTATTCCATAACTTTTCATGTAAACATTTTGTCTACCTTAAAACTATATATATATATATATATATAATATATATTATATATATATATTAATTAATATAATTACAAATTTTGTATAAGATGAATCATTTTCATGTATTCAAAACTTTGTTATATAAATATTTTGTCTATAAATTATTTAATTTGTATATTTTTTGAAAATATTGATTAAATCAAATTTATAATTTAATAAAAAATATTTAAATATTAAAATTAAGGGAATTTTTTTTATGTAATCGAAGATATTTATGTAAATAACATTTATTATTTATTATGAAAATGTTTATTATTATATTAATTAAATCTATTTTAGGTAGTTTAAAAGAATAATTAGAATTCTCTCCCCTAGATTCATTTTCTAGTTTTCTGCCCATGATGTAATGAAATTTAATGAATGACTTGTACCATGGTTCATATTTTATGTCAGTATAATTTTGAAATGGTAAAAAAAAACTTTACACCATATCACCTACCAAATTTAGGTTCATGAACCAAGCTTCTCCATTTATCTAGGTGGTTTCCACATTGAACAGATGAGGAGGAAATGAAAGTAGAGCTGACATAAATTCTTTTCACATTCTTGTAAAAATCATTAATTTTTTTGGTTACCTTTAGTTGCTATGTACTATTGACTTTAGATACAGGTCTTTTGACAACTCAATGTTTTTTGGGATAAATGTAAATACTATTTTTATAATTTTATTTCAAATAAGTATAAATTATTTGATGTTTTATTTTTATTTTAAATTTAAATTTTATTGGGGAGCCAGTTAGCGGGAGGAACCAGTTAGCGGGAGCCTGGGGAAGCCTCTGTCCTATAGGGGGAAGCTAGGGGAGCACGCAAAGAGACACACTCAACCTTGAGACAATGCAAAGCGTCAGCGCCATGGCCCTAGGAGGGGGTCGCGAAAAGGAAACTCACTTGCCACCAGAGCTAGTAGCTTTCAGGACCTGGTTGCAGCTTGCAACAAGAGGCCAGCGTCCGAAAACCAACATAAGTTCGTGAAAAAAATGCCAACTATCCCCACAGTTGCTTTGCCTATTGAAGAGCCTTGCAAAGCTGCTTTAAACCTAGTAGAAAGAGGACTTATCATTCAGTTCATAGGTTTATGACCCTCACTAAAAGCGATAGAAGCTTGGGCTCAAAGGAACTGGTGTCCCCTCATCAAAGAAGGCATACAAAGCCATTTCGTCAGCAAAGGCTTCTTTGTATTTGTATTCAAAGTAGCAGAAGACAAAATCCTAATATTAAAAAACGGGTCGTATTTCATGGGGCCTCAGGGACTATATCTGAACAAATGGACTCCAGACTTTGACCTGACCCAGGATGTGCCCTCGGTCGTTCTGGTCTAGGTGAGACTACCCCACCTTCCTCTTCACTGCTGGAACCCTAAATCCTTAGAAACCATAGGTAACAAGCTAGGCAAATAAATCGACTGAGCAAAAAGAAGAGACGAGTATTCCTGTGCTAGAATTTGTGTAGAAGTAGACCTGGAGGAAGGTCTCCTTGAAGCCATTAAACTCACGATGGTTGATTGGTCACACATACAAGTGCTAGATTATAAGCAACTACCATTTAAATGTAAACACTACCATGGGTATGATCACTTTGCCAAGCATTGTAGAAAGAAATCAAAGGATGTAGTTGAGAAAGAGAATAGAGACCAATGGACTCAGGTCTAGAAATCAAGACCAACCAAGCAGAGAAACAAGAATAAAGGGAAACCCGCCTCCACTAGGAGGGTTGATCCTCCAGAACGTCAAGCTAAAAGAAGTTCAGTCCCTCAATAACAGACATATTAGCCAAACCCTTTGATATTCTTAGTACACCAGAAGAACACCAAGATCCAATAGATAAAGAGAATGAACAACAGGCAAACAACATGAAAGAAAGAAAAAAGAAAGAGGAACTAGTCCAAACCGCAAAAGGTGCCTCTAGTTCCCCTTCCTATGCAGCTATGACAAGAAAGAAGACCCCTGAGACATCGGGATCATCGGAAGATGAAACATCTGAGAGGCCCTTGAAAAGAGTGGAGAGGAAATATCATCAAGGGGCCAGAGAAGAAGAAGTAGAGAGACTAAAAATGCAAGCCAGTCAGGCCACTACAGAGATGTCTATTGGCAGAAATACTAGAACCAGAGGATTGGGAACCCATCAAAAGCTAAAGGAATCAAGAGCCTACCAAAGTCAGAACTTCTCGAGATCCTCACGCTCCAAGAGACTAAAATAGAAAGAGAAGCCCTTATAGAACTCAGCGAATCAAAATGGAAAACAAAAGCTGGAAAAGCGGTAAGTGCTAGAAGTACATGCGGTGGGTTAGCCACTCTTTGGGAGGCTGAAAAATTCCAACTCGAAAGCTCCTTTTAGATGCAACACTGGATTTACACCTAACTTCGACACCTACCAAGTAAAATAAGCATTGCTCTCTTTAATCTCTATGTTCCTGTACTCTATGTAGAAAAGGAACAATGTTGGCAAACCCTGACTGATTTTTTGGAAGCTTACTCCCTCAATAATATAATTATTGCCAGAGACTTCAATCTAATCCTTGACCCAAAGGAAAAAAGAGGAGGAACCAGCAGCAGGGACTGCTTCCTCCCCTCAGTGGAAAACCTGATTAAAAAATGGGATTTAATGGACTTCAAGGCAAAAAAAGGGCTATACACTTAGACAAATAACAAAATACGGGAGGAGATATCTCAGCTAGGTTCGAAAAATTCCTCCTTCAAAGTTCCTTCCTCTCCGGGAAGATGATCATTTCCACAAAAATTCTACCAAAGTGGAACTCAAACCATAAACCCATCCTCCTATTGATGGAAGAGGAAGAAAACCTAGGATCAATCCCCTTCCAGTTCAACCCACTATGGGAAAACAGAGAAGGGTTTCTGGACACAGTGAATAAGGCTTGGTCCATTCATGTTCAAGGATCATCCAGCTATGTTTGGGAGCAAAAGATAAAAGCCACCAAAATTTCCCTAAAGCACTGGATAAAAAATCCACAGTCTCTCCCACTACCCAAAGAAATCAAAGCACAAAGCGGTTGTTGGATCTCCAAATGGGCCTAGAGACTCAAGACATAACTAGAGCATAGATTCACAGGGAGCAAGAAAAACAAATCAGCACCCTCCGGAGATTTGGAGAAAAGGAAGAATATTTGAGGCTCAAGTCCTCAGATCCGTACTACAAAGCTTTGGCATAATGTTTGGGACCCATTTGAACTCCCAAAAACCAACTTCTTCTGCTGGACTCTCATGCGCAGAAGGACCCTCATTGGGGAAAACCTAGAGAAAAGAGGAATCATTGGTCCACATAGATCCCCCCCTTGCTGTAAGGACCATGAAATGATCAATCACCTATTCTTAGACTGCCCCTTTTCTTAAGAGGTTTGGTCGCAAGCTACCATGAGGTTCAATGTCCAATTCCCTCAGAAATCTTCAGTGGTTAGTATTTTCACAACTTGGAAATATCACTATCCATACCCTTTGAACATCGAATCAACTTGGACTAAAATCTTGAATGCAATCCAAAAATATATCTGCTGGGGAATCTGGTTAGCTAGGAATGAAGCCATCTTCAACAATAGACTTCAATCCACCAACACATTCACTGCCAAGGCCAAAGCCTTCCTGCTGGAAACTCTTGAAAATAGACCTTATAAGTCAGACAATGACCTTATCCCTGAAGAGCTCAGCTGGCTAGGTGATTCCCTGAGACGGGCAAGCATCAAGAAGAATATCTCCTTGACTAGCCATAATCCAAAGTGGTGTCTCCGGATCTCGTAGGTGGAATTCCAAAAAATGGTGGAAAAATCAAGGAAAAGTCATGATTTTCTGCGATGGATCCTCCAAAGGAAACCCGAGGATATCAGTGGCAAGAGGAATAATTTACTCCATAGATGGACAAAAACAGGACAACTATAGTTGGGGTTTAGGTCAGAGCAGCAACAACCAGGCAGAGATCCTAGGTCTGCTAAAATCTTGTCAGGTGGCTCAAAGGAACATAGGGGAAAACCTTCAAATCTTTGGGGACTTTAAAATCTTGATTAAAACCCTTAATAAGAGTAATCAACTCGACAACCTTGCTCTAAACAAGACCCTAGAAATAATAAGAAAGTTGAGTCATAACTTCACATCGTGCTCATTCTATCATGTCTTGCAAGCTCAGAACAAGGAAGTCGACATAATGGCCAACAAAGGATGTCTTTTGGCCCAAGGTATGCTGGTGAACAATGATGAGGACGTGGAAGGGCACCCAATCCCTTAACAGGCAAGGAGAGTCGTCCAAGGGCAGAACCTGCAGAACAAAGGTGGGCTCTCAGGTTTTCAGCTATCTACATGGGCGAGCTGAGATAGGAGTAAAAGCAGGGTGCAGAATGGATTTCACTCAGAGGAAAATTTTGATGGACGAGAGTCAAATACTCAGGGTAGGGGATGATCCGACGATCATAGTGTGCTGGGAAAGATGGGGGGTTAAAGATGCGGGGAGTGGTAAGAAGTTTTCATCGTAACGCTTTTGGCTGCTGGGTAGTTTTTCCAGTATCGGACACGATTTGACTCATGGCCTGACGCGTGGCAGGATAAAACTGCCCATTTTGCATGCCCCTGAGGTGACAAGCATTGGATCCGGGCAGGGGAAGATCTGATGGTTTTCGTGCGCTTTTCATGGTGAGGTCTTATCCTTGCAATGGGGTTGGGCACGGAGATGGGTCCCAGTTAAAGCTCGGTCAGCTAGGGATGTGATAAGTGTCAGATTTGGGTGGAGTTGATCCATTGGCCATCACGCTTTGAAAAATAAGGGGAGTTATTTCGCTGAGAGTGGTAAGTGGGTTTGTCCGCACCGCTCTTGGCTGCTCGAAAATATTTTTGAATCAGACGCAATTCCACTTAGGGACAACACATGGAAATATAAAACCGCCCATATGACCCGCTCCTAAATAATTAAGGTTTAGAAAGCATTGGACGCGATATGAGCAAAATTTTGATAAAATGCACAAACTTTGAAGCAGTGAGTGTCCATATTGTGCTTAGGTGATAGCCTCACAAGTACGCACGACCCACCATCTGATTGTTCCCATCTAGCAATTTTAACATCCATGAACCACAACATAAAGCAATTGTCCCATCCATGAACCATAACAGAAGGCGCTTGCGCTGTCCATTTGGAGGAAAATGTGTCTCGAAGGTAAATAAATCGTTGGAGTTTGGGTAGTAAGAGTGTTTGAATAATGTTTGTGATGATGAAATTGATTCATCATTTTCAAAAACTCATGTGGCACTTAAAATCTTGAAGTTTGACAGCTTAACCTCGATTTACAAAAAATTCAGTCAGATTTTATCAAAATTTAGCTGGAATTTCCATGATTTTTTTTTTGTAACTTCAAATTCTATTCTTGAACTGGATTAAATATTGAAGCGTTGAACTGGATTAAAGGAAACAGATGAATTAAAGGAACAGATGGATTAAAGGAAACAGATGAATTAAAGGAAACAGATGAAACTCCATTATATTCACTGACCTTGAACTGGATTAAAGGAAGGAAACAGATGAATAGATCTGCATTAAACGAGCTGTCTTTTATTTTTTTTATATAATAATTTATATCAAAATATATTTTTTAATTTAACCATGTATAATTAAAAAAAAACACAAGTGGCTACGGATTTGAATGTGCATGGACCTCTGTCTAAAATATTAGTAACTTCCTCGTTTCGGAACTCCATTATATTCACTGGCCTTGAAATTTTAAATCTATTTTGAATATCTGTGTGCCAAATATTTAAGTTGGGAAGTTAGATTACTGTAGATTTATTTTAATTTTACTGAAGCTTGAATACTAAAATTCATATGTAAAAATATTTGATTCCTCTTTACTAATATTTTTTTAAAAGATTACACACCTTTCTATATGTGTGTGATATCTCTATATGTAGACACATCTAAAATGTTAATAATTTACATTTCGGTCACAATGGAAAGTGAAAATATAAGAAAACTT
>APFE031498808.1:371875-388781 GCA_000404065.3 Pinus taeda
ACAAGAAATCAGCTACTGTATTTTGTTTTCCTGGTCTATCCAACACAGTAATATTGAATTCCTGTAAAAGTAAGAGCCACCTTGTAACTCTGCCATTAGTAATAGGTTTGTTCATTAGATATCTAATGGTAGAATGATCAGTATGAATAAAAGTTTCATAGCCTGTTATATAATGTCTGAATTTATTGATTGCATGAACAACAACTAAGAACTCTTTTTCAGTAACAATGTAGTTCAACTCAGTGGGAGTTAAATTTTTGTTGGTATAGTAAATGGCATAAGGAAAGAAATCTTTTTGACCAACACAACTCCTAGAGATGTATCTGAATCATTTGTAGAAATATGGAAAGGAAGTCTCCAATTTGGTCCTCTCAAGATAGGTGCTTCAGATATTCTTGTTTTCAAAGCTTCAAATCCTGATTGCCAATCAGGACCCCAATTGAATTCACAGTCTTTTGTAAGTAGTTTGAAGAGTGGAGATGCTATTTTGGTGAAGTTTTCTATAAATATTTTATAGTATCCAGTAAATCCCATAAAACTTCTAACATCTTTTTGACAATTTGGAATAGGCAACTTGGAGATGACTTCAACTTTTGATTTATCAACTTTAATCCCCTCCCCTGAAATATGATGTCCTAAAACAATACCTTCAGTAAACATCATAAAGCATTTTTCATGGCTTAATGAAAGGTTTGTTTCTTTACATCTATAAGGACTTTTTCCAAATTTTCTAATGCCTCTTCAAATGAGTCACCATAAACTGTAAAATAATCCATATAAACATCTACACAATCATGGATTAGATCAGAAAAAAATTCCTAGCACTGCTCTTTGGAATGTTGCGGGTGCATTACATAATCCAAAAGGAAGCACTCGATAAGAAAAAGTTCCCCATGGACAGGTAAATTTGGTCTTATCCTGATCTTCAGGTGCTACCTGAATTTGATTATAACCACTAAAACCATCCAAAAATGAGAAGTACTTTTTGCCTGCTAATGTATCTAATACTTGATTGATAAAGGGCAAAGGAAAATGATCCTTCAAAGTTGCTATATGCAATTCCCTGTAATCAATGCGTACCCTGCATTTACCATTCTTTTTAGGTACTATAACCAAAGGAGAAACCCATCAGCTATCTGAAATTGGATAAATGAAGTTTACACTGAGTAGTTTTTGGAGCTCTTCTTTCACTATCTCCCTAAGATTTGGATTCATCCTTCTCTGAGGTTTTCTGATTGGTCTACTGTTTTCCTCAATATAGATATGATGGATGCAAGTCTTAGGGTCAATACCTTTCATATCAGTATACTCCCATGCAAATGTAGTAGAATGTTTTTGTAAGATTTTGGTTAGTTTTTCCTGTTGTGACTTTTCCAAATTTTTGTCGGTATTCAATGTTTTACCTGGAAAAATCTCAATGGTGGAACTACCGAAATCTTCCATAGAGTAAAGAGACATTAGTCTTGATGATAAATACTCAATATCAGAATCTAATTGAAATTGTGTGTGGTCATATTCTGAAGATGTTTCAAAATTTTCTAATGTGTTCAGAATTTGACTATCTTCACTAATGTCAGAAATGGTAAAGACAGGTTGTATAATGTCCTCATCATCAATCCATTCATTGTCTCCTACTTCTGTAATTTCTTTTGCTGGAGGATACAAATTGAATTTCTTTGTCGAACTACCATCATAAATGTACATATCCCAAGATCTACAACTAATGAAAGCATCAACTATGGCTAACCAAGGTCTTTCTAAGATGAGTGGGTGCCCTCCTAAATTGCTCTTGGGAGTCAAAATCATGAAATTTATTGGATATTCCCAATAATATAAGGAGACTGAAATGTCTTCTAATACACCATCTGGTTTGATTATTGATCTATCTGCAAGTTGCAGTAAGGTGGGTGTAGAAACAAGATTAGGAAGTTTAAGCTGTTCCATAGTCTGTCTACTCATAATGTTGATAGCAACCCCTAAGTCAATCAATGTGTTTGGAATTTCTATCCCATTTATATGTGTCTTGGCAATTGGACTACCTGGATCTACATACTTTTGCATGGTAATTTTTCCCATCATGATATCTGCAATTTTTCCTACCAGGTGGATTCTTCTTGTATCTCTTGGTTTCCTTCCTGGTCTTTGAGACTCAACTCCTTTATTGTTTTTGCTAGAATATGAATCTCTCTAATGGCTTGTAGCAAGGGAATATTGATACAAACATTCTTTAATTCATCTAGAAAATCATAGTCAGGCAACAAGATTTGATTTTCCACCCCTTTGTCAATTTGTAATCTTTCAGGGAAAAGCAGTGTAGATGAAGCTACAGGTTGCTCAACTATAGGAGTTGTGGGGGTTGAATCTTTTTATTTTTCTTTTTGAATGTTTGGGTTTTGAAGAGATGCTTCCTTAGAACCTTTATTGACTTTAAGAGAATCCTCCTCAGAAGTATCCTGCTTTTGAACATCTATAGAAGGTTTTTCTAAAACTCTACTAGACCTGAGTTGTACATCATTAAGAGGAACAATCATATAGGTAGGAAATTGTTGTCCTTCTACCATGTAAGCATTGAGGATTTTTGTTGTTAGGATTTGGCAATGGCTGGGCTGGTAGTTGATTTGTCTTTTGTTGAAATGGAAGCAAGAGTTGAGGATTTGGATTTTGTTGAGAAGGTTGTTGTTGTGGAAATGGCAATGAAAGCTATGGGTTTTGATTTGGAAGTTGTGGATTTTGTTTATTTTGAAAAGATGGAGGATATTGATAAAATTGAGCAAATCTCCCATAAGGATTTTTCATCCCTTGTGCCTATGATTGATATGGATTTTGAGGTTAGGGCCAAGGTTGTTGCCAAGAATTCCAATTTGGCGGGGGCTGAAAGTTCATAGGGTTATTAAATCCTTGATTTTGTTGCCCTTGCCCAGGTCTTCTTGAAACAAAACAAAGGGACTCTACTGAATTTGGATCTTCATGAAAGACAGCTTTGAGCCTAGGGATTGAAGGACAATCCTTGGTTTCATGTCCTTCTGAGCAAATCATGTATGTTTCTACAACTTTTGCATCCAAGGGGCATTCCCTTAGATCATGTTTCTTCCTACATTTTGGACAAAAATGGCCAAAGCATCAGCTTTTGTTTTCTGCTTGTTTTGTATTTTAAGGGTGTCTAGTTGTTCACTAAGGCTCCCTAGAATATCAGTTTTGAATTCATCAAGCATATTGCCAATCTTTGCCCTACTTACTGATCGAGTTGCAGATTTGTTTTCTCTAATAAGAGAAGGATCTCTAGGCCCTTTTCCTATTTTAGATTTTCGCCTTGAGAGCTGGACACATAGTTCTGCGATATGACGAAGTGGAAGTTGAGAAATATCTCCCTTCCCCATCATGTTTAAAATATCTATCCATTCATCTCTAATAGCTTTCAATAGAAGGGCTTTTAAGGTTTCCTCGTCTAAGTTACTCATTTTTTCTCTCTTTAAGTTGTATTGAAATCTTTCAAGTAAATCCTCCAAGTTTTCATCTTCTTTTTGCATCATTTTGAATACCTCATCCTTGTGATTGGTGGGCATACAATAGTCCAGGTATCTATCCAAAAATGTTTGTTTCATGTCATTCCAAGTCCTAATAGATTGGGCGACTAATCACATGAACCATTTCAAAGCAGCTCCCTTCAATGTTGAAGGAAACCGTTTGAGTTTTTGAGAGTCTTCCATATAGTCATAGGTTCGGCACACAACTTAAAACTCAAATAGAAATGTTTCAGGATCCTCACTTCGCAACCCATAAAAGTTTGGGAGGACAGATGGTGAGATGTTTTTCGTTGTTGTATGAGTTTCCTCATCAACTATAGGGAATCCAAATGAGTTATCTCCTTCCCTATTTCCTCCATTATTACCTCCGCCTCCACCATTGTTGCCTCCATTATTTCCTCCTCCTCTACCTTTACCCCCAAATCCATTTACTACTTCCTCTGTCATGATAGTTTCCTCAGAGTCTTGTAGTTCTTCTATCAAGGGTGGATGAGAGAGAGTTTCTTCCTTCTCTTCTTCAGATGATTCTACTTCTTTGATTACAATATGTTCCCTAGTAGAAGTGAAGAAATATTCTTCTCCTAGATGAGATTTAGTAGATAGTGTGGGAGAATCCTCTAATTCAACTTATGCTCCTTGAATTCCAGGAATCTTAAGGCTAGGAGTAAATGGGGGTGAATCTTGTCTATGCCTTGATGTAGCTAGAGTTGTGAAAATTGAACTCTTGGCTCTAGCTATAAACCTTCCCCTAGAATCTCTTGCTCTATGCATGTCATTTTTTTCTTTTTGTTTTTTTTTTTCTTTTCAAGTTGGGCTAATAATTCTCTTTTTGATCTTCCAGATCACACTAGGTGCAATAAGAGAGCATAATCAAGAAATTATTGAACTAATAACTCTTTTTCTGATCCTTCCAGATCACAATAGGTGCAAGAGGAGAGCATACTTTTAGAAGTTATTAGTTTTTTTTTTTTTAAGAAATTGGCTACCTAGTTACACTTCCCTGGCAACGACGCCAAAATGTTTGGTCAATTTAGTGTATTCTAAATTGCTACATTAATTATCAATCCAGGATTCGTAAGCTAATGAAGTGTGGCACACTATATGTGCAAGATAACCTATTTCTTACTTTTGTCGTTTTTGTTTTTTATTTTATTTTGGGAGTTTTTATCTTCGTTTATCT
Source organism: Pinus taeda (assembly GCA_000404065.3). NCBI lineage: Eukaryota > Viridiplantae > Streptophyta > Pinopsida > Pinales > Pinaceae > Pinus > Pinus taeda. The sequence goes on from APFE031498808.1 coordinate 376,580, forward strand.
CCTAATGTGAATGGAAATAACTCTAGAAAGCAAGTATGGATGTAGATTTTAAGGAAATTATGTCCTCTATAATGATTTCTAGATCTTAACACTTTAGAGGGTCTTAGAACATACTAGTGATGAAATTAATACTTGAAAAAGAATGAAAATGTGCTACTATTCTAATCAAACAAAGAGAGAACTGTTGATCATGAAACCATTATCCCTGCTACTTTCTGAATAAAAAAAAATGGATTAAGCTACTGCACTCAAGAAAATAAAAAATTGCAATCTAATGATAGTAAAATCAATTCACATCATTCATAGTTCGATACCTCGCCAGGTATTCTAAGCTATGGCTTTCGGAGATAACGTCAATGATATGAGCAAGTTGATGTCTAATAGTAGAGAAGTAAAACTAAAATCAAATCACATCATTCATAGTCTGATTCCTCGCCAGGTAGTCTAAGCTATGGCTTTCGGAGATAGTCATCAATAACATGAGCAATCTGATATCTAATTGTAGAAAAGTAAAACTAGAATCAAATCACATCAATCATAGTCTAATTCCTCACCAGGTAGTCTAAGCTATGGCTTTCAGAGATAATCATCAATAACTTGAGCAATCTGATATCTAATTGTAGAAAAGTAAAACTAAAATCAAATCACATCAATCATAGTCTGATTCCTCACTAGGTAGTCTAAGCTATGGCTTTCGGAGATAATCATCAATAACTTGAGCAATCTGATATCTAATTGCAGAAAAGTAAAACTAAAATAAAATCACATCAATCATAGTCTGATACCTCACTAGGTAGTCTAATCTATGGCTTTCGGAGATAATCATCAATAACTTGAGCAATTTGATGTCTAAACTAACTACTAAAGCAAGTAAATAAAATTGAAATCAAAGAATCACTGGAATTAAGAAAAAAACTAAATAAAGTAAAGTCAGCAGAGAAGCTAATTCCATGTCACTAGCTATTGCAAAAATTTTATGAAAACGCCCGGGCCTACTCTAACCTAAAACACACACACCCTGATTAGTGTTATCAAAAATATATAGAGCTGAAAAGCCATACACAGAAATGAAATGTTAATACCATAACAATTGAAATATACACAGGTGGATAACTATGGAATATGTGCAATGGAAGTAAGGAAACGATGCACAAAACTTTATAGCAATAAGAAAAACAAAACCTCAGTGTGCAGGGCCCTATGCACAACCTCGGTCAACAGGATAGCAGTAAAGAATTATGCTCATGTAGAAACAGAGTCTTCTTTTATAATTCAAAACAGCTACCACAATGGGACTAGTGTCATGGCACAGTAAACTTAACAACAAAATTACATTAACAAAGACTAACTCTATGCGTATAGAAACGTGTTATTTATAAGAAAAGCTTTATAACTATTTTCCTGTGAAACTACATTGACAGAGGACACGTAAAAGACAACGTCCATGGATTTAGCGTGATGGTTGCCGAGATTATTCAATCTATTGAAAACGGCTATTGGATTCACATCGTGGGGCAGCCTATAGGTGCCAACGTGTCCCCAAGGATCTAGAAACGGCCACGAAACCTTCACGTGGTTGAAAACAGTGTCCAAATGCCGTAGGACTCCTTCGTTAGACCATCCTTTGACCACCATTGACCACAACTTTCCTTCATGAATCCGGCTAGACCAATAGGACCTGATCCATGTCCAGGTCATTTCTAACTTACCCACGTGTCTGGTTTTTCCGGATGACACCTGCAACCTGGAGTTTAACAAAAATGGCTACGGAAAGTTGAACCAACTACCGAAAGTGGCTGCATTCCGCAGCTCATAAGCAAAATCTAATTCAAACAACAAACACAAAGACATAGTTAAAAAACCACTTTAAATGCTCTTTTAGGATTAATATGCAATGATGTTGATAGCTTATAAGGTCCAGGTGGGTGGAAAAAGTTTAGGAAAATGTATAGGAGATATGTAGTTTCAAGGCTCAACAACTGACATTGACATATTTTTTTGTTTCTCTATCTGTGTGTGTGAATCGTGTATAAACTCCATGTTGAGCATATATAATATATACATAGCTGACATTGAAATATATTTTTGTTATTAATATATTTTAAGTACATGTCTCTGTTACAGTAACATGTCTCTCTCTCTATACACCCGTTACTTTAACACCAACTTTTTGATCTGTTGAGAGAGATCAAATCTCTTGAGGTGAAAGCCACTTTTAGAGTGAAAAACTTAAGAGACGTTTGCATCTCAATAAATTTGGTCCCTCTAGGTGCTTCATAAATTTAGGGTTAAGATGATTCTATGTTTGTTTTTTATATATATTTGTGTATGAGTCACGAATCATTTCTATGTTGAAATGGAAGGAACTACACATCTCCATCATTTTCAATTTATTTATATAAAATATGTATGGTTTGCATAAGAAGCATTGAAATATTTTATGTATGGCCTACAATCTCCACATTAAATTATTCTATGCTATTAATATATTTTTAAATACAAATCTCCCTCATGTTGGGAAGTCTCTCCATATGTATAATACTGAAATATTTTATTTAAACATGCATACTAAAATATTTATTTATTAGCAATATTAGATTTTTTTTTTAGCATCAATATATTTAAATGCCACATATAAACTTCATATTAAGAATTGAATGAATTTCACATGATGTTAATATCGAAATATTTTACTTAACATCGATATTCAAATTTTTTATGTAAGGCTTACATTGAGATATTGTTAAAACTAAAATAATTACAAATCTTCCCCATACTTGAAAATATAATTTTTTCTTTCTTCTTTTTTCAATTAATTTCATCTCTATATATAAAATCGTTATAATTTTTTGTCATTTAGTGTGGGCATCCAAATATTTTATTTATGGGTGGTACTAAAATATATATACTTTTAGTATTATTATTTTTTAAATACCACATGTCAACTCTATCTTAATACAAAATGAATTATACATTAATGTAGAAGTTTTCATGTAAATTGCAACTGCTCAAGATTTCAATTGAAAAACAAGAGACACAAATCTATTCTACTGATCCGCAAAATGGAAATCACAATTTAGAACAACATGCATAGGCATGCAACAAGTAAAACCACAAGCACATAGTGATTTCTAGGGGAAACCAACTGGGAAAAACCCCCCAAGCCTCTTTGCATTGAACAGTTGAATAGAGAAACAATTACAATTGCTTGCTCCAACTCTTAGCACATCCTACACAAAAATTATTGTTCTCTCTATTGAATGAGAAATGCTGGCCAACACTTAGCCATTTATCTACTCATCTAGCATCATATTTCCCTGCACAATTCCCGAGGAAATATAAAGTCCAATCTTTGGTATTCTACCTTATTTCGTCTTGCACAAAGTCGGACCATAAGCGCTCCAAACTTGGTATTTTATCCCTCCCATTCACTAAATCTTGATAGTTATGCCAGCTCTTGGGAAGGCCCAAAATGGCTAGAGTTATCAAGTCTTCTTCAGGGACATTAACACTGACCCTACCAAGTTCATCATGACACTATGTAAACTTGCTCAGATACTACGGAATTGTGTCATTATTCTCCATCTTGATACTTCAAAGTTTATCCTTGAGTTCCAACTTCCTGTGGTGACTACTATTCTTGAATAATTCTATTAATGCTTTCCACATTGGGAACCAAATTTATTTTCTGTGGAGATTTGAGATAGTATGGTCCCGTACTCCCTCTAAGATTATTCTCCTCACCTTGGCTACATCATTCTTCCACTCAGCAAGGTTCTGAGCATCAGATGCTTGAGGTTTTGAAACATCTATCTTGATGTATTCCAGTAACCCATTGCCATCTAATACTGCCTCAATTCGGTCCTTCCATGCAACAAAATTTGAGGTGCCTTCCAAGGCATAATCTAGCCTTAGTCTATTGAAATCCATCGTTTCGGTCCTAAAGGAAACTTGCCACACTAATATCCATAATCGAACTTCTGAGTAACAACTTGAAATTTCTTCTTCTGTTGTGAATCCATCTCTGATACCATGTAGGAATGATGATGTAAATTTGAAATTGCTCATGAAATTTACTAAATCACAAGACTTGAAGCTACTCTACTACTTTCCGGACATTAATTCACAACTTAGAACAAAAATCATTGACATGCAAAAGAAAACATCACACATGCACAAATATTTATATAAGGGAATGAAACTTCTCAAAACCCCTTCCTATGTTTATTGCATTAATAAAAGAATAAATATGAATACATATGATTTGATCAGGGATCAATGTTTTAGCTAAAACATTAAAGTGACCAGAATTGCTTCAAACCTAAATGAATGGATAGAGTTCATCTCTAGCTTTCCAATGCTACAAACAATTTGAAAAACCAACATTGTATGCAAAATTTATAGCTTCTGCAAGTTTGGTAAAAAGAAAGCACCCCAGGGGTAGCCCCCACCCCATGTGACCAAGTGCCTGAACGAGGAGCTAGGGGCCAACTATTAAGCGAGATTAATGTGCCACTAATCAGTTTATCATTTAATTAATTTGTAATTAAGTTGGTGGAATTTATGGTAGAGCCACTAAATCCGGAACCACCACCAAACTTGGTAGACTTAACTGGCAGTTCTCCAGATTTAGAGGAGGTTTTCTAAGAAAAACTGTTTGAGCCATAACTTACTCAATTATCAACCAAATTTCGAAAATGAATAGTCATTTTTGGCTAATTGGCATGTTGGGAATTCGTTGGAGCAGGTTTTAGAGGTAGAAGAAGTCATCTACAAGTTTTTTTGTTCACTTGAATATTTTTGAAGCCTAGGGCCACTAGGTGTTGGAGGTCATTCCCAGAGCAGCTGGTAACCAAATTGAGTAAAAAAATAATCATTTCTAATAGATTTGAATGTGTTAAAATCATTGGATTAGGTTTCATAGGCAGAAGAAGTAATCTACATGTGTTTTTTTCACTTGAAGATGTTTGAAGACTACGACCACCAGGTGTTGGAGGCCATTCCCAGAGAAGTTGGTAACTAAATTGAGTAAAAAGATAGTAATTTTGATAGATTTGAATGTTTTAAACTCATTAGAATAGGTACCAAGAGCACTGGATGCATGTAACAAAAATTTTAGCACTATTGAAGCTAATACAAAGGCCCACACTATGAAGCTGGACCAAGGAGATGTGGCCCAGTAAGGGTGAACTCCTTCAACAAAAATTTGTGTATTGAGATCGATTATTTGTGCTTGTTATGTTTTCATATGCTTCTGTTCAGACATTTAAATTCATGCTTTTAAGTTCATGCAAAACACTAAATATCACCAAGTTAGATGAATTGACAATCACATGTTCATGGATAAAATCTCTATGGATAAGCAAACCAAAGCAAAGAAAATTTTATATCTGGAAATGATACTCGCATAACATTAAATAGAAATTAAATTCATATCAAGTTGGTATCAGAGTATAAGGTTGCTTTCTTGATTTTCTTGAAGGGTTTGATAGTTGCAATTATCGTTATGATTAGAAGGCTAAAGTTGCAGAGAGGAGAAGGGAAGATACGAATAACTAGTCCTAAGATTAGGACAAGAAGGAAGAAGGATGAGAAAGCACCATCCTCACCCAAAAGACCACTCAAGGAAACACTTGAATCACCTCAAGTTCCATCTCCACCAGTTGAGATAGAAGAGTCACAGATTGCACAAGAGGCTGAAGTGATTGAAGAGGTAAAATCAATACAATTTTTTGAGCCTAAATCCATAGCCATTATGTCTGGAGAAAGAGAGCATGAAGGTCCCTCTTTAGAAGAGGAAGAATTGAAGAAATATTTCTACACTTTGACTGAGATGGTTCAAGTCCTCTATGAAGAGAAGAACACTAGAATGGTTGGAGAGAGTTCTAAACCTCCACATGGAGAAGGAAGCTCAGAGGACAAAAAAGATGAAAAGAAGGATTCTAAAGGGAATGATGGAAAGAAAAAAATCAAGAGGAAATGAAAATCCATGGTAAGATATCCATTTCTTGGGTTGAATTTGTTTCTGAAATTAAAATATAGTTTAATCCTTTAGCTTATATGAAAAAAGCCATTATGAGTTGGCAGAATTTTAGGCAGCTTAAAGGCCAAACAGTCCAAGATTATACACAAGAGTTTAGGAAAAAGGCTTTATTGTTGGGAGTAAACTTGAATTCACAAGACACACTCTTGAAATATATTGGAGGTTTACATTCCTATTTGTAGCGTACTATCCTTATGTTTAACCCAAGCAACTTAGATGAAGTATGTGTGCAAGCTATGCATCTTGAGGCAAGGGGAAAAAAAAACATAGAGGAGAAAGGTGAAAGTGAGGGTAAGGGAAAACAAAAGGGAGGAAAATGGAAGGGAAAGAAGAATGCAAGTATCAAAAAAGAGAAGGAAAACTCAGATGCAAAAACTGTTCAAATACTGGCCATGATGAAGACCATTGTTGGCAACTTCATCCAAAATTAAAACCAGATAGATTGAAAGCCAAAGAGAAGGGCAAAACTGTTGCTATAGATAAAGAAGACTTATGGTAAGATTAAGGAGATGAGACAAAAATTACAGCCATGAGTCTGAAAGGTCAACATGTTGAAAGCACTAGTTCGTCAAATAGTCACAACAACACTCCAAATGAAGAAAAGAGGGAAGAATTGTTCACTGTCAGAGTAATCTCAAATCATACCAAGATTGATGCACTCTTTAATAGTGGGTAACAAGCAAACCTGATTTCAGAAGACTTAGTTAAAGAGCTTAAACTTGAAACCATACCACATCATAAACCATACCATTTGGCTTGGATATTTAAGGATGCCAATTTACAGGTTTCAAGGAAATGCATTTTTAGATTTGCTATTACTACAAAATTTGTTGATGAATTTGAATTAAACGTGGTTCCACTTGATATTTTTGGAACTATCTTGGGAAGTCCATATTTGTATGACAGGAAAGCGGTGTTTCATCGCTATGCGCATAAATATCATTTGCTTAAAGAAGGGGTGAAGTATATTGTGAGAGCTCATCGAAAGAAACTAAACATTTCTTTAGTTAATGCAGGGCAAATGAAGAGGCTAGTGAATGCAAGTCATAACTTGAAATTGTTGATGATCAAACAAAGAGATGTTCTGAATCATACATTTCATAAAGATGCTTAAATGTGTAATGAGTTATTTCAGAATGATAACAGGTTTCCTTTGAAAGAAGGTGAAAAACATTTGCAGCAACCAACATTGGTGTTGAGCGGCATTGAAAACAAGGTCCCGGTGCAAGAAGTTGCAAATTTCAAAGAGAAGAGGACAAAGAAGCTTGGCAAAGAAGGCATGGGTTTCACAAATTTTCATTGTTGGTTTCCAAAAGGCACATTACAATGGCGAAGAAACTTGGGCAAGAGTCGACTCAAGTACAAGGCAAAAGCAACTAAAAATCGCCATAGAGAAAAAGTGCAAGGTGAGAAAGATTCCAAGTTTCCTTTGATTTTTGACCAAGGTAGGAAGAATATGTTTTCTACAGAATTAGATTGTTGTTCTACAAATTCAAAAATATTGCAGCATGACGGTGTCAAAGAAAACAATAGATGGTCGTAGGAATCAAGTAAAAATTTGACTTTTTATGAAAAGATCCAAATGATGAAATTAGGAAAATTTCAATAGATAAAGAGTGGAATGATGAGGGAACAGTCCCTAATCAACATAATCAGTGATCAAGAGAGCTTTTGGGGTCCAAAAGGCTTCTAGTGGGGAGGCATGATCAGGGATCAATGTTTTAGCTAAAACATTAAAGTGATCATAATTGCTTTAGACCTAAATAAATGGATAGAGTTCGTCTCCATCTTTCCAATACTAAAAACGGTTCAAAAAACCGACATTGTATGCAAAAGTTAGAGCTTTTGCAAGTTTGGTAAAAAGAAAGCCCCCCAGGGCCAACCCCCACCCCATGTGACCAAGCGCCTGAACTAGAAGCTAGGGGCCAACTGTTAAGCGGGATTAGTGTGCCACTAATTAGTTTATCATTAATTAATTTGTAATTAAGTTGGCGGAATTTATGGCAGGGCCACTAAATCCGGAACTGCCACCAAACATGGCAGACTTAACTGGCAGTTCAACAGATTTAGAGGAGGTTTTCTAGGAAAAACTGTTTGAGCCATAACTTACTCAATTCTCAACCAAATTTCGAAAATGAATAGTCATTTTTGGCTAACTAGCATTTTGGGAATTCATTTCAACAGGTTTTAGAGGTAGACGAGGTCATATACAAGTGTTTTTGTTCACTTGAATATTTTTGAAGCCTAGGGCCACCATGTGTTGGAGGTCATTCCTAGAGCAGCTGGTAACCAAATTGAGTAAAAAGAGAGTCATTTATGACATATTTCAATGTTTCAAACTCAATGAAGATTTTTTAAAAGGTAGAATAGGTCATCTACAGGTGTTTTTGTTCACTTGAATATTTTTGAAGCCGAGGGCCACCAGGTGTTGGAGGCCATTCCCAGAGTAGTTGGTAACCAAATTGATTAAAAAATACTCATTTCTAATAGATTTGAACGTTTTAAATTCATTGGAATAGGTACCAAGAGCATTGGATGAACGTAACAATAATTTAATCAGTATTGAAGATAATACAAAGGCCCACACTATGAAACTGGACCAAGGAGATGTAGCCCAAGAGGTGTGAACTCCTTCAACAAAATTTTTTGTATTGAGATCTGTTATTTGTGCTTGCTGTGTTTTTATATGTTGCTATTCAGCCATTTAAATTCATGCTTTTAAGTTCATGCAAAACACTAAATTTCATCAAGTTAGATAAATTGAAAATCACATGCTCATGGATAAACTCTCTATGGATAAGCAAGCCAAAGCAAAGAAAAGTTCATATCTGGAAATGATACTAGCATAACATTAACTAGAAATCAAATTCAGATCATGCTTGCTCAAGCCTTAGCACAACCTGCAAGTGTATAGTCTATCTCTCTGCCTAACTGATTGACTTTGGCCAACACTTAGCCAATTTTCAAACCCTCTAAGCTCCTATTTCCTTGCATTGTTCCTTGAGGAAATTAGCCCCTATTATTATGAAAATTCCTGCAATTAGATTGCACAACTGATAGTACACTGTCTTGGAATATCCATCTCAACTGGGTAGCTCGAATTCTCTATATGCATCAATATTTTGGTCTGACTGATTAATTAATTGGTTGATCATTGAGTGTGGTTGAAATTGCACTTCTACAACTTGACCTTCACTAGTTCCTCTAACAATTACAACTATTTTAACAGATCATAACTCGATTTAACTGAAAAAGATTGCTACAAATTAGCAATCAATCATACTGAACTAGAATCAAGCTTCCCCAACTTGAATTAAAAGAGTTAATTGAGTGACAAGTGCCATGCCACCTCAATTAACTACCTCCAATATTTCTACTAAAATAGAAATCCAAATTTTCTCTAGTTTGAGAAAGGCAAAGTCAAACTGAGATTTTCTTGCTGCATTTTCAACAATGATTTGGTTTTTCATTTATAATTTTTATGAGTCTCTCCTATTTGGTACTAGGTTTCAACAATGTTTCATTATCTACTCTAATTCTTGTTGGTTCTACTTTCATACATCTCCCAATCTCTAACAATTCTAGTCTATGTGATGATGGATCCGCATATGGTTCTATCTAAATTTTTTCTCGATCAGGAGGCCTTGATAATGGTTATGTCATTATTGTTCTTTATTTTCCTCCTTATTATGTAGGAAAAAGCAGTTACTCTATTAAATTCTAGCTTGGATTTGGTTCATAGGCCTTAATGCTATAATGTATAATTGTGATGCCACTTGTAATGTTCCTCCAATTTACACACACACACATATATATTACTTAATCCAATATTGACTTGATCAAATTGGCATAATGTAGAGCAAGTGTTAATTTTTAATAAATTCTATTCTCTTATTACACAAATGTATTTACTACTTCAGAAAATCTTTATCTTTTGTGGCTTCTTAATATCACTTGGTTATAAACCTTGAGACATGTTGATATAACAAAACTTTCTTAAGGTTACGTAAAATATATCTCTATGAGTATCTTATATGCGCCTCTTGATCAAAAATCACGTACTTAGGATCATTCTTAATATCATACCTCTATACCTAACTATAAAGAGTGACATTTATAGACACAGACACACAGACACACACACACATAAAGAGTTGGATTCTAACCCTCAACCTTGGGTTCCACCAAATTAAACGATTCTTGTCTATCCAAAATATCATGCATGTGTCTTGCTTATTTGTCAAGTTCTTATTTAGTACCATATGTTAACCACTTTTCCATAGCTCATGACCCTTGCTATACTTGAGATACATTTAAAAAATATTTCTAGGCCATTTCTCGTCCCCCTTCCTATACCACTTGTAACGCTTGGAGTTCATTATGTATGGGACCCCTATATATGTGTTATTCATGCAACCATGATCCTAAACTATCCCTGTGATGAAGTCATAGATGGACAACTCAGATTAATTAAGGTAATAAAATGGTGAAGAGGGAATGTTGAACGTACTGTTGGATGAAATTTATCATTGATTTCAATGGGTGAATGTGTCTTTGTTGAGTAATGTTATCATTGATTTCAAAGCACTAATCTTAGAGAGGATTCCCTAACTTTGGGATGATCAAATCATGTGCTAATAGTTCAAGAATCCCTAAAGAGAAAAAGGGTTTAAGCCCTCAAATGAAAAACTATCAGTCAAAAGAAAATCAAGGAAAAGGTGGTCAATTGCAAATCAAATTGAAGGAAAGATGATATCATCATGTAGTCCTCATTAAAACTTTTCCAATGGTATATCACACTCCCTCTAACTCCTCACAGTTGAAGATAAATGATTTTTGGATTTTTGATGCTCCATTTCGATACTCTATATTTGAATGCATTTTTACTCCATTTACCTAGCTAAAATGGAAGTATATCATACATGGTTGGAAATCTTATTCCAAGAAATTTCCAAAAATATATGGAACTCCCTCTAGCTCCTCATGGTTGAGGAGAAATGATTTTTTGAACATTCACCATACATTTTTCCAGTTGCACAAGTCAGTCTAGCAAATGGACACATCAGCCTAGTCAGGATCACGAATGAACTATATATAGGTGTGAGGAGGAGGCATTTTAAAATTTCACTGCAGGAAAATTTTGATTTGTTGAAAGAAGCAAAGAAAATAAGTGTTTCTAGGATTCATATCTCATGAACTGGAAGTGAGGAGAGGCCTAATTTCGGAGGCTATATGTGGATGGAATTTTGACACATATTAAAAGGAACTATGTAAACTTTTAAATGGGAAGTATAAACACTCAAAATAGGAACTCTGGTAGAAAAACCCCGAAAAAACATCAAAAAAAGTGCTAAAAATGAAAAGTGTGTATACTGGAACGATGATTTTATTTTTGAGGGGTCAATTTTGAATTTTAAAAATGGCAGTGACTACGAAATTTTCATGCAAAATATAGCATCAAAACGAAAGTGATGATACTGGAACAATGATTTTTTTTTTTAGGGTCAATTTTCAAACTTTTTAAAAAATGTTAGTAAAACCAAATTTTTATGTGCCAAACAAAGTTGTTTATGAGGAGAAAAACACATTAATGTTTCTGGTAGAATATCATTTTTCTTTCCTAAGTATAAATTCAACATGTTTTCAACCATAAAATGTTAGATACAAAAGAAATTGAATTTTTTTCAACTATAAATTAAAAAACCCTTACATAAACAAGCCATAAACAAGTATGTCAACATCCTCCAATTTTAATATGTCTGTGCGACGACGATTTATATTTGTACCCTTTCTTTTTCTCTTTCTGCCATTTTTTTTGTCAACTACCATCTCTGGCTACACACCATTGAATGGGTGTGTATTTGTGGCATACCAATGTACTTCAACACTTGTAACATCCTCATTTTCTGTAAATACCTTTATAGCTTTAGCAACCCAAAATGGATAGCCATTGGGATCTCCATTTGCTAGCACTGTGATCATGCAACCCTCCTTAACATCCTGTACTAAACCCCTGTAAAGATCTTCCATGGCTTCACGTTGTGCATGAGATCTTCTGGAACCAATATACATCTCTCTTTCCTTTGCCTGTGAAGAATTAATAATACCTTGAGATTGTTGTTGTTCAACAATGTTTATTTCCTCATGTTCATTCGACAC
>APFE031498808.1:414158-435360 GCA_000404065.3 Pinus taeda
TTTATTATTTATGTATAAAAAAGTGTTTGTTTTAGGTAGTTTAAAAGAATAATTAGAATTCTCTCCCCTAGATTCATTTTCTAGTTTTCTGTCCATGATGTAATGAAGTTTAATGAATGACTTGTACCATGGTTCATATTTTATGTCAGTATAATTTTGAAATGGTAAAAAAATACTTTACATCATATCACCTACGAAATTTAGGTTCATGAACCAAGCTTCTCCATTTCTCTAGGTGGTTTCCACATTGAACAGATGAGGAGGAAATGAAAGTAGAGCTGTCATAATTTCTTTTCACACTCTTGTAACAATCATTATTTTTTTTTGTTATCTTTAGCTGCTATGTACTATTGAATTTAGATACATGTCTTTTGACAACTCAATTTTTTTTTGGGATAAATGTAAATACTATTTTTATAATTTTATTTCAAATAAGTATAAATTATTTGATGTTTGATATTTTATTTTAAATTTAAATTTTATTTTTATCGTAAATTTGGATTATTTAAAATATGTTTTTAAATATATGAATAAATTTAATGTTTTCAATTTTTTTTTTAAATATTACTCGAATACAAATTAGAAAATTTACAGAAAATTTTCTCACCAAAATATCTACCAAAATTGAAAGTAAGTGTATATATATATATATATTATATATATATATTATATATATATATATGAAAAATAAAAAAGTCAAAGTAATTCAACTACACATTTCAAATATATATTAATATTCTACAACAAAATGAAAGTCAATTTCTTACTCACTTTGCTGTAGTCTAACTAGCCAGAGGAATTGCTCGGAAAGTTATGGAAATTCCGGTCATATTTAGAGAAAATCTGGCTAGGATTTTTGTAAATCCAAGTTATAGTTGTTAAACTTCAAAATTTTAGGTGTCCTAGACATTTTTGATGTTGCTGAACCCATTTCTAGCATCAAAAACATGATTCAAACACTGCCTCTATAATATTTTTTGAAATTTTTTTGCTCGGATTCCGGCCACTTCTCGCCATCTGGGCAATTCCTCCGCCTCGGTAGACGACTTCACTCACTTTTCTTCTGGTAAAACCTCCTGCCTTAGATTGTAATTGCACAATGTCAATGTTATTGCCTCTATATTTATTGCATGGGAAAGTATTGCTTCGTATTTCGGTCTTATCACATTGGAAGTAGTGATCCCTCGGTTAAGTGTCAACGATATTTCTTTTTTTCTAACGCCGTTATAAAAATTGTGAAATGCATTTATAGTGGACATAGAAAATGTATCGAAATTGTAACATTAATAAATCATGGTAAAAGTTGTACCTTGGTTAAGAGCCAAATACCACAGGAGCGGAGCGGAAGCCTAGAGCAGACCTCTCGAGAGGAACCAATTAGTGGGAGCCTGGGGTAGCCTCTATCCGATAGGGGGAAGCTAGGGGAGCATGCAAAGAGACACAGTCAACCTTAAGACAATGCGAAGTGTCAGTGCCATGGCCCTAAGAGGGGGTCGCGAAAAGGAAACTCCCTTGCCACCAGAGCTAACAGCTTTCAGCGATTTGGCTGCAGCTTGTAAGAAAAGGCCAGTGTCCGAAAACCAACAGAAGTTCATGAAAAAAAATGCCAACTATCCCCACAGTTTCTTTTCCTATTGAAGAGCCTTGCAAAGTTTCTTTAACCCTAGTAGAAAGAGGGCTTAACTGTCAGTTCACAGGTTTATGACCCTCGCTAAAAGCGATCGAAGCTTGGGCTCAAAGGAATTGGTGTCCCCGCATCAAAGAAGGCATACAAAGCCATTTTGTCGGCAAAGGCTTATTTGTATTTGTATTCAAAGCAGCAGAGGACAAAATCCTAATATTCAAAAACGAGTCGTATTTCATGGGGCCTTAGGGACTATATCTGAACAAATGGACTCCAGAATTCGACCCGACCCAGGATGTGCCCTCAGTCGTTCTGGTCTGGGTGAGACTACCCCACCTTCCTCTTCACTGCTGGAACCCTAAATCCTTAGAAACCATAGTTAACAAGCTAGGCAAATACATCGATCGAGAAGAAAGAAGAGACCAGTATTCCTGTGCTAGAATTTGTGTAGAAGTAGACCTGGAGGAAGGTCCCCTTGAAGCCATTAAACTCACGATGGCTGATTGGTCACACATACAAGTGCTAGATTATGAGTAACTACCATTTAAATGTAAACACTACCATGGCTATGATCAATTTTCCAAGCATTGTAAAGATAAATCAAAGGATGTAGTTGAGAAAGAGAAGGGAGACCAATGGACTCAGGTCTAGAAATCAAGACCAACCAAGCAGAGAAACAAGAATAAAGGGAAACCCACCTCCACTGGGAGGGTTGATCCTCTAGAACCCCAAGCTGAAGGAATTTCAGTCCCTCCAATAGTAGACATATCAACCAAACCCTTTGATATTCTCAGTACACTAGAAGAACACCAAGATCTAGTAGATAGAGAGAATGAACAACAGGCAAACAACATGGAAGAAAGCAAAAAGCAAGAGGAACCAGTCCAAACCCCAAAAGGTGCCTCTAGTTACCCTTCCTATGCAGCTATGACAAGAATGAAGACCCCTGAGACATCGGGATCATCGGAAGATGAAACATCTAAGAGGCCCTTGAAAAGAGTGGGGAGGAAATCTTATCAAGGGGCCAGAGAAGAAGAAGTAGAGAGACTAAAAATGCAAGGCAGTCAGGCCATTATAGAGATGTCTATCGGCAGAAATACTAGAACCAGAGGACAGGGGAACCCATCAAAAGCTGAAGAAATCAAGAGCCTATTAAAGTCACAACTTCTCGACATCCTCATGCTCTAAGAGACTAAAATAGAAGGGGAAGCCCTTCTAGAACTCAACGAATCAAAATGGAAAACAAAAGCTGGAAAAGCGGTAAGTGCTAGAAGTACATGTGGTGGGTTAGCCACTCTCTGGGAGGTTGAAAAATTCCAACTTGAAAGCTCCTTTTAGATGCAACACTGGATTTACACCGAACTCTGACACCTACCAAGTAAGATAAGCATTGCTCTCTTTAATCTCCATGTTTCTGTACTCTATGTAGAAAAGGAACAATGCTGGCAAACCTTGATTGCTTTTTTGGAAGCTTACTCCCTCATTAATATAATTATTGCCAGAGACTTCAATCTAATCCTTGACCCAAAGGGAAAAGGAGGAGGAACCAGCAGCAGAGATTGCTTCCTCCCCTCAGTGGAAAACCTGATTCAACAATGGGATTTAATGGACTTCAAGCCAAAAAAAGGGCTATGCACTTGGACAAATAACAAAATATGGGAGGAGCATATCTCAGCTAGGTTCGAAAAATTCCTCCTTCATAGTTCCTTCCTCTCTGGGAAGAAGATCATTTCCACAAAAAATCTACCAAAGTGGAACTCAAACCATAAACCCATCCTCCTACTAATGGAAGAAGAAGAAAACTTGGGACCAATCCCCTTCTGGTTCAGCCCACTATGGGAAAAAAGGGAAGGGTTTCTGGACACAGTGAATAAGGCTTGGTCCATTCATGTTCAAGGATCACCCAGCTATATTTGGGAGCAAAAGATAAAAGCCACCAAAATTTCCCTAAAGCATTGGATAAAAAATCCCACAGTCTCTCCCACTGCCCAAAGAAAACAAAGCACAAAGCAGTTGTTGGATCTCCAAATGGGCCTAGAGACTCAAGACATAACTAGAGCATAGATTCACACAGAGCAAGAACAACAAATTAGCACGCTTCGAACATTCAATGAAGAGGAAGAATATTTGAGGCTCAAGTCCTCAGATCCATACTATAAAGCTTTGGCATAATGTTTGGGACCCATTTGAACTCCCAAAAATAAACTTCTTCTGCTGGACTCTCATGCATAGAATGATCCTCATTGGGGAAAACCTAGAGAAAAGAGGAATCATTGGTCCACACACATGCCCCCTTTGCTGCAAGGACCATGAAACAATCGATCACCTATTCATAGACTGCCCCTTTTCTTAATAGGTTTGGTCGCAAGCTACCATGAGGCTCAACATCCAATTCCCTCAGAAATCTTCAGTGGTTAGTATTTTCACAACTTAGAAAGATCACTATCCATACCCTTTGAACATCGAATCAACTTGGACTAAAATCTTGAATGCAATCCAAAAATATATCTGGCGAATCTGGTTAGCTAGGAATGAAGCCATCTTCAATAATAGACTTGAATCCACCAACACAGTCACTGCCAAGGCCAAAGCCTTGCTACTAGAAACTCTTGAAAATAGACCTTATAAGTCAGACAATGACCTTCTCCTTGAAGAGCTCAACTGGCTAGGTGATTCCCTGAGACGGGCAAGCATCAAGAAGAATATCTCCTTGACTAGCCATAATCCAGAGTGGTGTCTCCGGATCTCTGATGTGGAATTCCAAAAATGGTGGAAAAATCAAGGAAAAGTCATGATTTTCTTCGATGGAGCCTCCAGAGGAAACCTGGGGATATTAGTGGTAAGAGGAATAATTTACTCCATAGATGGACAAAAACAGGACAACTATAGTTGGGGTTTAGGTCAGAGCACCAACAACCAGGCAAAGATCTTAGGTCTGCTAAAATCTTGTCAGGTGGCTCAAAGCAACATAGGGGAAAACCTTCAAATCTTCGGGGAATTTAAAATTATGATTAAAACCCTTAATAAGAGCAATCAACTTGATAGCCCTGCTCTAAATAAGACCCTAGAAAGAATAAGAAAGTTGAGTCATAACTTTACATCCTGCTCATTCTATCGTGTCTTGTGAGATCAAAACAAGGAAGCCGACATAATGGCCAACAAAGTATGTCTTTTGGCCCAAGGTATGCTGGTGAACAATGATGAGGACGCGGAAAGGCACCCAATCCATTAACATGCAAGGAGAGTCATCCAAGGGCAGAACCTGCACAACAAATGCGGGCTCTCAGGCTTTCGGCTATCCGCATGGGCGAGCTGAGATAGGAGTAAAAGTAGTGTGCAAAATGGATTTCACTCATAGGACAATTTTGATGGACGAGAGGAAAATACTCAGCATGGGGGAAGATACGATGGTCATAGTGTGCTGGGAAAGATGGGGGGTTAAAGATTCGGGGAGTGGTAGGTGATTTTCATCACAACGGTTCTAGCTGCTGGGTAGTTTTTCCAGTATCGGACATGATTTGACTCATGGCCTGATGCGTGGCAGGACAAAACTACCCATTTTGCGTGCCCCTGAGGTGACAATGGTCGGACAACAAACAGACAAGATAAGCATTGGATCAGGGTAGGGGAAGATCTGATGGTTTTCATGCACTTTTCATGGCGAGGTCTTATCCTTGCAATGGGGCCGGGCACGGAGATGGGTCACAGTTCAAGTTCGGTCGGCTAGGGACGTGATAAGCGTCAGATTTGGGTGGAGTTGTTCCATCGGCCATCGCGCTTTGAAATATAAGGGGAGTTATTTCGCCAAGAGTGGTAAGTGGGTTTGTTTGCACCGCTCTTAGCTGTTTGACAATATTTTTGAATCAGACGTGATTCCACTCAGGGCCAACACATGGAAATATAAAACTGCCCATATGACCCACTCCTAAATAATTAAGGTTCAGAAAGCATTGGATGCGATATGAGTAGAATTTTGATAAAACGCACAAACTTTGAAGCAGTGGGTGTCCATATTGTGCTTCGGTGATAGCCTCACAGATATGCATGACCCACCACCTAATTGTTCCCATCTAGCAATTTTACCATCCATGAACCACAACATAAAGCAATTGTCCCTTCCATGAACCATAACAAAAGGCGCTTGCACTGTCAATTTAGAGGAAAATGTGTCTGGAAGATAAATAAATCATTGGAGTTTTGGTAGTAAGAGTGTTTGAATAATGTTTGTGATGATGAAATTGATTCAAAATTTTCAAAAACTCATGTGGCACCTAAAATCTTGAAGTTTGACAGCTTAACCTCGATTTACAAAAAATTTAGTCATATTTTATCTAAATCCTACTGGAATTTCCATGATTTTTTTTTTTTTTTTAACTTCGAATTCTATTCTTCATATACTGTTCACTGCTCCGATAAACTCAGTTCTGATACCATGTAGAAATTCTCACTGTAGATTAACCTGATAATGCAATATAATAAAGCAAAATACTTTAATCTACTTCTATAATCAAACTTGCGGAAGGTTAATAGATTTGAGCAAGATCAAGTAGAACACATATAACCAGAAGAAGAATCAATAGACATGAAACACAAAAAATACTTAGGGGAAAGGCTCAGCTAAAAATCCTGCTATAAGTATTATCATACAAATGACAATATCTCAGGATTACACAAAGCTTTAGCTCACAAGCTATCCAACTCTCAATACAATCCATCACTATTGCTCATAAACAGAATAGACAACACATATGCTTTCCTTCAGTCCTCCAAGCCTCCTATTTATAAACCTATAATTTTCCTATTTATAAACCTCATCACGACTCATATTTTACTTTTATTTTTAAAATTTAAGAGATTTTTTATAATTGTAAATTTCCATTGTTTAAAAATTGTTTTTAGATAAATAAATAAATTTAGTGACTTAATACCCCTCTGTAAAATATGAAGATTAAATTTACTATTCCAAAAATTCTCTACCAAAATTTCAATACACTCGGAAAAAAATAACATCAAATAGTAAACTATACATTTCAGATATATGTAATACCCTATAGCAAAATCTAACTGCTCAAAGTGAACGCCAAAGCCTTGCTATTCTCATAGCAATAACACAAATATATAATAAATCCTTTCATGTTATCACAAAGCCACTTGGCATCATCATTGCAGATTGCAGTTTGTCATCAAAGATTCTTTGGTTTTTTAAGGGAGAAGAGACTTTGAAGGCAGGTCAGAATTCAACGTATTATTTAAGGGACAGAGACTATGAAGGCACGTAATTAAACTTCATGATATATATAACATAGCATTGTTTTTTATTTTGTTTCCTTTACACTTAGTAATGTCTCGTAACTACTCATTACTAACTAGAAATATCTTACATTACTATCAAATGGAGGTTTATTGTACTAAATAGAAATACTTTACATTACTGAAGAAGAGTAAGGTGTTTAAAAATATGAGATGCGTTTTTTTTGTTTTTTATTTTTATTTTTATCATTTTTATTGTTAAGAATTTTCATCAAGATTCAATTTTGAGTTGGGTTGGTTATTCCCAATTTTAATGAGCTAAATCTTTTTGTTTTTAATTTTTAATTTTAATGAGAAATTTCTTTATAATATATAAAAATAAGTAAATATTAAAATATTTCAGGTTTAAATTTTATGGGGAAGGGTGGGGAATGAAAGTCATTTTTAAGGGAATTTAATTAGCCTAAGGGGTGTTAAAGTTCCATCAAATTTAGCAACTTTTTGTTGGTGAACAAGTCATTTTATTGTCAAACATTGGAGCGGGCATAGGATCAACCTAAATATGAAATTAAAAAAAATAAACAAACAAATTACTCGAGGAAGATTAAAAATCACTTATTACATTCAAATCATCAACCATAGAGAGAATTTCGGTATAAAAAATCTTTGTTATAGGTATATTAAAAAAAATGTTGTAGTTAAGCCTTCACTGTAACAAAATCAAGAAAATTAATGTCAAAAATACACTCTATAATTATATTATTGCAGATAAATCTTAACTTTAGATCTATCAAATACAAAACAGAGAGAAAAATGAACATAACTTTAAACGTTCTTTAAAATGAAAAACTTTAGAAAGTTTTAAATCTGAATCATAATGCAATCATAATAATCATATACTATTACTATAGCGACGTTTTTTGAGCATTGAATGTTCAAAGTCCATTAGATTCGGAAATAAGCATCACTTCCGCCCAAACTTGGCCCAGCATCCTTGAAGTACGCCCTCAGCTCTTTGAATGTAAATTCTCTGTACACGCGGGGGCTTTTGTCATCAATCAATTCTTGAGGAGCACAAATTTCAGCTTCGTCTTGCACAAACATAAATAAGGCAATCGACAACCTCCTCACTTTACATCCTCCATACACCACGCGGTGTTCTGCGCTACGGTATTTGCAATTGCTCCACATCTGCCATTTACAAACACCATTCAATTATATTTTGTTCTACTTCTAAAACATATTTCTAATTTCCAAAGAAAGATATGTTGCAGTGTTTGACCTTTAGACAATCACCGATATTAACAGCGAAGGATCCAGGCAAGGGCTTTGTATTAACCCACTCTCCTTCCTTTGTTCGGATCTGAAGACCACCTACATCATCTTGGTACAAAATAGTAAGGCACCCAATGTCTGTATGAGCTTCAGAGAACATCTGATGATCCTTAGTTGTTGCTTCGAGGGTTTTATTATTATGATAGAAATTCATGCGGATTTCGAATTCACAATTTTCAAAGGGGGCTGATCTATAGTGTTTAGAGACGTAGCCACCCAAACTTGAAATAATGAGTTTTAAGATCTCATGTGACAACTCCCTCAACTCGCTTTTATATTCTTGGATATGTTCGCTTCATCATAACAAATTATAAGACAAAATGAACAAAATAAATCACCAACTCAATAAAACAACCCAATTATTTAGATTAGATGTTTCTAGAATCTTCATCATGTCTAATATATTACCTTAATCCCATCTATCCATCTAAAACCGGTGAAACTCTTTCCTATGATTAATAAATTTAAAGCTGAAATAAATTTATCAAACTATATTAATATGGTATAATCTATATATAGCCATCAAAATTACATAATTTGAAGAGAAAAAAAAGGAAAATCAGTGTTTCAAAAACATACCAAAATTTATGATTTCCTTGGGGCCACAACTTGGAAGAGACTTGATGGAGTATATGGTCATTGGGAAGAAGCATGCTCTCAGGCACCGATTCTTTTCCCATGGGACGTATCTCCGGCTTGATATAACCAGTAAAGAAAGTTGGTAAAACGGCCTTTTCTTTGATATCATTTGGCAGTGAAAACATATCCCGAGCAATGGAATCTACTGTTCCAATAAGAGTTGGGTTGATTCCATGGTTGATCACATGGAAAAACCCCAATTGTTGGCAAGCGTCCCTCAACTTTTGAAGCTCTTCATCGCTTCTCCTCACTTGCTGCTCATCGCCTTCTGCTTTGGATTTCCAGCGAAGGGCCGCAAGATCGATAACTGGGAGATCTAATTCCATGCTTCAAAATTAGTTTTGGGTTTTGGGTTCACAACAAACGAAGGATTGAAGCGTTGAACAAATGGATTAAAGGAAGGAAACAGATGAATAGATCCGCATTAAACGAGCTGGATTAAAGGAAGGAAACAGAAAGGAAACAGATGAATAGATCCGCATTAAACGAGCTGTCTTTTATTTTTTTTATATAATAATTTATATCAAAATATATTTTTTAATTTAACCATGTATAATTAAAAAAAAACACAAGTGGCTACGGATTTGAATATGCATGGACCTCTGTAACTTCCTCGTTTCGGAACTCCATTATATTCACTCCAAATATTTAAGTTGGTAAGTTAGATTACTTTAAATTTATTTTAATTTTGGTTTATTAAGATTTTAGTTAAATTAAAATTTTCAAAACACAATTATTTATTTACAAAAATTCAAGAAATATTTATATCTAAAAGATTTGATTTTTTTTATTAATATTTTTTAATTTTTCAAAATTCATATTATTATTATTATTTTTTATTTTTTAATTCAAATTTTAATAAAAGTTTTATATTTAAATATTTTTTATTTCTCTTTATAAATATTTTTAATCTTTCAAAATTTAAAATCTTTTTGATTGTAAAATTTAAAGAAAAATCTGGTTTTGATGATGAAAGTTCAGAATACTTAGGCCAAAAATTTCTCCTATGTCATTTCTATAGAAAGACTTTGCTTAATTTATTATGGATCATTGAAGCTTGAATACGAAAATTTATATGTAAAAATATTTGATTCCTCTTTACTAATATTTTTTAAAAGATTACCCACCTTTCTATATGTGTGTGATATCTCTATATATAGACACATTTAAAATGTTAATAATTTATATTTCGCTCACAATGGAAAGTGAAAATATAAGAAAATTTTTAATTTAAATTATATTTATTTTTTCATGTTACTTATCATGGATATTTTACATGTCATTTTTCATGCCATATAACTAACCAAAAAATTAACATAGTACCCTTATACTAAAAAGATGAATTTTATTTATTTATTATATTCTAATATTTTATTTCTCTATATACTAAAACTAAATTAATTTCTTTTTAGTTCTAATTAATTTATTTTTATATATTAAATTTGATATAATTAATAACTAAAAAATTTCTCTTAGTCTAATTACTTATTTTATATATAAAGTTTGATATAAAATTAATGTGGAAATTAAAATATTTTTATTTTCATGGTTGAAATTTACTTTTTTGTTATTAGTATCCTTTTTATTTGTCAATATAAATAGTATTTTATTATGTTAAAATATAATGAAAGGTAACAACATCTCTCTATAAGTGTATAATGATTTTCAGTACAATGAAAAGTTAAAAAAAATATCATATTATTAATAATGATATTTATATACTTTAGATAAAAGTTTAAAACGTGGCATGCAATAGTGATATATATATAGATTACATAAAAGTTTAAAAGGTGTAATGTTGTTATTGGTGATAAAGGTGTAATGTTGTTAGGGTGATAGCGTTTTTATTTTAGAATAAATGAGATTAAATTAAATTGAAGGGTAAATTATTTAATGAAATGGTTGACGTATGTGATTAAAATTAAATATGTTTATCATCATTTTTAAATAAAAAGGTTTGATGATACATATTAAGATTAATGAATTACTAATTAATATTTATTATTTAAATGTTATATTTTAATAAATAAAATAAAATTATTAGATATCAAATTTATTAAGGAAATGGAGTTTTATAAGAACATTATATAATATGCATCTTAAGCTATTATCTATAACAAATGACTACTTTATATTTTTAAATATAATTATAATATGATGACATTACAAATATAATGTTTTTTAGTTATAAAATAATACTAATACTACTAATAATAATAAACTAATCTTTCAAAGTGTAAACCATTTTTTATAGCATAAAACTTAAAAAAAAATTGCACTTCAAGAGATTTGATTCTTTTGGTTGCTTACAGATCTAGGGTTAAGATGCATTTATAACGACTCTCTATGTGTGTGTGTGAATCGTGTATAAACTCCATGCTGAGCATATATAATATATACATAGCTGACATTGACATATTTTTTTTTTCTCTATGTGTGTGTGTGAATCATGTATAAACTCCATGCCGAGCATATATAATATATACATAGCTGACATTGAAATATCTTTTTGTTATTAATATATTTTAAGTACATGTTTCTGTTACAGTAACATGTCTCTCTCTATACATCCCGTTACTTTAACAACAACTTTTTGATCTGTTGAGAGAGATCAAATCTCTTGAGGTGAAAGCCCCTTTTAGAGTGCAAAACTTAAGAGATGTTTGCATCTCAATAGATTTGGTCCCTCTAGGTGCTTCATAAATTTAGGGTTAAGATGAATCTATGTTGGTTTTTTATATATATTTGTGTACGAGTCACAAATCATTTCTATGTTGAAATGGAAGGAACTGCACATCTCCATCATTTTCAATTTATTTATATAAAATATGTATGGTTTGCATAAGAAGCATTGAAATATTTTATATATGGCCTACATTGTCCACATTAAATTATTCTATGCTATTAAAATATTTTTAAATACAAATCTCCCTCATGTTGGGAAGTCTCTCCATATGTATAATACTGAAATATTTTATTTAAACATGCATACTAAAATATTTATTTATTAGCAATATTATAATTTTTTTTTAGCATCAATATATTTAAATGCCACATATAAACTTCATATTAAGAATTGAATGAATTTCACATGATGTTAATATCGAAATATTTTACTTAACATCGATATTCAAAATTTTTATGTAAGGCTTACATTGAGATATTGTTAAAACTAAAAGAATTACAAATCTTCCCCATACTTGAAAATATTAATTTTTTCTTTCTTCTTTTTTCAATTAATTTCATCTCTCTATATAAAATTGTTATAATTTTTTTTCTTTTAGTATGGGCATCCATATATTTTATTTATGGGTGGTACTGAAATATATATATTTTTAGTATTATAATTTTTTAAATACCACATGTCAACTCTATCTTAATACAAAATGAATTATACATTAATATAGAAGTTTTGATGGAAATTGCAACTGCTCAAGATTTCAACTAAAAAACAAGAGACACAATTCTATTCTACTGAGCCGCAGAATGTGAATCACAGTTTAGAACAACATGCATAAGCATGCAACAAGTAAAACCACAAGTACATAGTGATTACTAGGGGAAACTAACTGGGAAAAACCCCCCAAGCCTCTTTGCTTTGATCAGTTGAATAGAGAAACTATTACAATTGCTTGCTCCAACTCTTAGCACATCCTACACAAAAATTACTGTTCTCTTTGTTGAATGAGAAACTCTGGCCAACACTTTGCCATTTATCTACTCATCTAGCATCATATTTCCCTGCACAATTCCCGAGGAAATATGAAGTCCCATCTTTGGTATTCTTCCTTATTTCCTCTTGCACCAAGTTGGACCATAAGTGCTCCAAACTTGGTATTTTATCCCTCCTATTCACTAAATCTCGATAGTTATGCTAGCTCTTGGGAAGGCCCAAAAGGGCTAGAGTTATCATCTTCTTCAGGGACATTAACATTGACCCTACCAAGTTCATCACGACACTATGTAAACTTGCTCAGATACTGCGGAATTGTATCATTGTCTCCATCTTGATACTTCAAAGTTTATCCTTAAGTGCCAGCTTCCTGTGGTGACTACTATTCTTGAATAATTCTATTAATGCTTTCCACATTGGGAACCAAATTTATTTTCTGTGGACATTCGAGATAGTATGATCCTGTACTCCCTCCAAGATTATTCTCCTCACCTTGGCTACATCATTCTTCCACTCAGCAAGGTTTTGAGCATCAGATGCTTGAGGTTTTGAAACAACTATCTTGATGTATTCCAGTAACCCATTGCCATCTAATACTGCCTCAATGCGGTCCTTCCATGCAACACAATTTGAGGTGCCTTCCAAGGCATAATCTAGCCTTAGTCTATTGAAATCCATCTTTTTAGCCCTAAAGAAAGTTGCCACACTAATCTCTAGAATCAAACTTTTGAGTAACAACTTGAGATTTCTTCTTCTGTTGTGAATCCATCTATGATACCATGTAGGAATTATGATGTAGATTTGAAATTGCTCATGAAATTTACTAAATCACAAGACTTGAAGCTACTCTACTACTTTGCAGACATTAATTCACAGCTTAGAACACAAATCATTGACATACAAAAGAAAACATCACACATGCACAAATATTTATCTAAGGGAAAGAAACTACTCAAAACCCCTTCCTATCTTTATTGCATTAATCAAAGAATAAATATGAATACATATGCTTTGATCGGGGATCAATGTTTTAGCTAAAACATTAAAGTGATCATAATTGCTTCAGACCTACATGAATTGATAAAGTTCATCTCCAGCTTTCCAACGCTGCAAACAATTTGAAAAACCGAAATTGTATGCAAAAGTTAGAGCTTCTGTAAGTTTGGTAAAAAGAAAGCCCCCCAGGGCCAGCCCCCACCCCATGTGACCAAGCGCTTGAACCAGGAGCTAGGGGCCAACTATTAAGCAAGATTAATGTGCCACTAATTAGTTTATCATTTAATTAATTCGTAATTAGGTTGGTGGAATTTATGGTAGAGCCACTAAATCTGGAACCACCACCAAACGTGGCGGACTTAACTAGCAGTTCTCTATATTTAGAGGAGGTTTTCTAAGAAAAACTGTTTGAGCCATAACTTACTCAATTATCAACCAATTTCGAAAATGAATAGTCATTTTTGGCTAATTGGCATGTTTGGAATTCATTGGAGTAGGTTTCAGAGGTAGAAGAAGTCATCTACAAGTGTTTTTGTTCACTTGAAGATTTTTGAAGCCTAGGGCCACCAGGTGTTGGAGGTCATTCCCAGAGCAGCTGGTAACCAAATTGAGTAAAAGAAATAGTCATTTCTGATAGATTTGAATGTGTTAAACTCATTGGATTAGGTTTCATAGGCAAAAGAGGTCATCTACAGGTTTGTTTTTTTCACTTGAAGATGTTTGAAGACTACGGCCACTAGGTGTTGGAGGCCATTCCCAGAGCAGTTGGTAACTAAATTGAGTAAAAAAATAGTAATTTTGATAGATTTTAATGTTTTAAACTCATTGGAATAAGTACCAAGAGCACTAGATGCATGTAACAACAATTTTAGCACTATTTAAGCTAATACAAAGGCCCACACTATGAAGCTGGACCAAGGAGATGTAGCCCAGTAGGGGTGAACTCCAACAAACAATTGTGTATTGAGATCTATTATTTGTTGTTGTTGTGTTTACATATGCTTCTATTCAGCTATTTAAATTCATGCTTTTAATTTCATGCAAAACACTAAATATCACGAAGTTAGATGAATTGACAATCACATGCTCATGGATAAAATCTCTATGGATAAGCAAACCAACGCAAAGAAAATTTTATATCTAAAAATGATACTCACATAACATTAACTAGAAATTAAATTCAGATCAAGTTGGTATCAGAGCACAAGGTTGCTTTCTTGATTTTCTTGAAGGGTTTGATAGTTGCAATTATCGTTATGATTAGAAGGCTGAAGTTGCAGAGAGGAGAAGGGAAGATACGGATAGCTAGTCCCGAGATTAGGAAAAGAAGGAAGAAGGATGAGAAAGCACCATCCTCGCCCAAAAGACCACTCAAGGAAACACTTGAATCACCTCAAGTTCCATCTCCATCAGTTGAGATAGAAGAATCACAGATTGCACAAGAGGATGAATTGATTGAAGAGGTACAATCAATACAAATTTTTGAGCCTAAATCCATAGCCATTATGTCTGGAGAAAGAGAGCATAAAGGTCCCTCTTTAGAAGAGGAAGAATTCAAGAAATATTTCTACACTTTGACTGAGATGGTTCAAGTCCTTTATGAAGAGAGGAACACTAGAATGGTTGGAGAGAGTTCTAAACCTCCACATGGAGAAGGAAGCTCAGAGAAAAAAAAAAGATGAAAAGAAGGATTCTAAAGGGAATGGTGGAAATCCACTTCCATATCCACCATCCTCATCATATTCCTCATCATCTTCACCATCTCACACAACATAATCTTCCACAACCATCACTGTCCATACTCATTCCAAAACCCCAAAAGGAAAAACTCTATTACTGAAATTGGACAAAAGATTCGAACTTCCCATGTACAATGGAGAAGTGAATGCAGAAAAGTTGGATAATTGGACTTGAAAGTTGGAGGTAAATTGTAGAATTCAGAACCTTTAAGAATATGACATAAATATCCAATTGGCTTCACTGAGGCTAGAAAGAGCTGCACTAATTTCGTGGGAAGAAAAAACTCAAGAGGAAATGAAAATCCATGGTAAGATATCCATTTCTTGGGTTGAATTTGTTTCTGCAATTAAAAGATAGTTTAATCCTTTAGCTTATATGAAAAAAGGCATTATGAGTTGGCAGAATTTTAGGCAGCTTGAAGGCCAAACAGTCCAAGATTATACGCAAGAGTTTAGGAAAAAGGCTTTATTGTTGGGAGTAAACTTGAATTCACAAGACACACTCTTGAAATATATTGGAGGTTTACATTCCTATTTGCAGCGTACTATCCTTATGTTTAATCCCATCAACTTAGATGAAGTATGTGTGCAAGCTATGCATCTTGAGGCAAGGGGAAAACAGAACATAAAGGAGAAAGGTGAAAGTGAGGGTAAGGGAAAACAGAAGGGAGGAAAATGGAAGGGAAAGAAGAATGCAAGTATCAAAAAAGAGAAGGAAAACTCAGATGCAAAAACTGTTCAAATACTGGCCATGATGAAGACCATTGTTGGCAACTTCATCCAAACTTAAAACTAGATAGATTGAAAGCCAGAGAGAAGGGAAAAACTGTTGCTATAGCTGAAGAAGACTTATGATAAGATTAAGGAGATGAGACAAAAATTACAACCATGGGTCTGAAAGGTCAACATGTTGAAAGTACTAGTTCCTCAAATAGTCACAACAACACTCTAAATGAAGAAAAAAGGGAGGAGTTGTTCACTGTCAGAGTAATCTCAAATCATACCAAGATTGATGCACTCTTTGATAGTGGATGACAAGCAAACTTGATTTCAGAAGAATTAGTTAAAGAGCTTAAACTTGAAACCATACCACATCATAAACCATACCCTTTGGCTTGGATATTTAAGGATGCCAATTTACAGGTTTCAAGGAAATGCATATTTAGATTTGCTATTACTGCAAACTTTGTTGATGAAGTTGAATTAAACGTGGTTCCACTTGATATTTTTGGAACTATCTTGGGAAGTCCATATTTGTATGATAGGAAAGCAGTGTTTCATTTCTATGCGCATAAATATCATTTGCTTAAAGATGGGGTGAAGTATATTGTGAGAGCTCATCCCAAGAAACTAAAAATTTCTTTAGTTAATGCAGGGCAAATGAAGTGGCTAGTGAATGCAAGTCATAACTTGACATTGTTGATGATCAAACAAAGAGATGTTCTGAATCATACATTTCATAAAGATGCTTAAATGTGTAATAAGTTGTTTCAAAATGATAACAGGTTGCCTTTGAAATAAGGTGAAAAAAATTTG
This sequence comes from Pinus taeda, assembly GCA_000404065.3. Lineage (NCBI taxonomy): Eukaryota > Viridiplantae > Streptophyta > Pinopsida > Pinales > Pinaceae > Pinus > Pinus taeda. The sequence continues at coordinate 430,951 of APFE031498808.1, forward strand.
CAGCAACCAACATTGGTGTTGAGCGGTGTTGAAAACAAGGTGTCGGTGCAAGAAGTTGCAAAGGTAAAAGAGAAGAGGACAAAGAAGCTTGGCAAAGAAGGCATGGGTTTCACAAATTTTCATTGTTTGTTTCCAAAAGGCACATTTTGGCGAAGAAACTTTGGCAAGAGTCGACTCAAGTACAAGGCAAAAGCAACTAAAAATCACCATAGAGAAAAAGTGCAAGGTGAGAAAGATTCCAAGTTTCCTTTTATTTTTGACCAAGGTAGGAAGAATATGTTTTTGCAGAATTAGATTGTTGTTCTCCAAATTCAGAAATATTACAGTGTGATAGTGTCAAAGAAAACAATAGATGGTCGTAGGAATCAAGGAAAAATTTGACTTTTTATGAAAAGATCCAAATGATGAAATTAGGAGAATTTCAATAGATAAAGAGTGGAAGGATAAGGGAACAGTCCCCTCATCAACATAATCAGTGATCAAGAGAGCTTTTGGGGTCCAAAAGGCTTCTAGTGGGGAGGAATGATCAGGGATCAATGTTTTATCTAAAACATTAAAATGATAATAATTGCTTTAGACATAAATGAATGGATAGATTTTGTCTCTATCTTTCCAATGCTGCAAATGGTTCGAAAAACCGACATTGTATGCAAAAGTTAGAGCTTCTACAAGTTTGGTAAAAAGAAAGCCCCCCAAGGCCAGCCCCCACCCCATGTGACCAAGTGCCTGAACTAGGAGTTAGGGGCCAACTGTTAAGTGGGATTAGTGTGCCACTAATTAGTTTATCATTTAATTAATTCATAATTAAGTTGGCAGAATTTATGGCGGGGCCACTAAATCCGGAACCGCCACCAAACTTGGCAGAATTAACTGGCAATTCTCCAGATTTAGAGGAGGTTTTCTAGGAAAAACTGTTTGAGCCATAAATTACTCAATTCTCAACCAAATTTCGAAAATGAATAGTCATTTTTGGCTAACTAGCATTTTGGGAATTCCTTTCAGCAGGTTTTAGAGGTAGCAAAGGTCATCTACAAGTCTTTTTGTTCACTTGAATATTTTTGAAGCCTAGGGCCACCAGGTGTTGGAGGTCATTCCCAGAGCAGCTGGTAACCAAATTGAGTAAAAAGATAGTCATTTATAATATATTTGAATGTTTCAAACTCATTGAAGTAATTTTAAAAGGTAGAATAGGTCATCTACAGGTGTTTTTGTTCACTTGAATATTTTTGAAGCCTAGGGCCACCAGGTGTTGGAGGCCATTCCAGAGAAGTTGGTATCCAAATTGAATAAAACAATACTCAGTTTTTGAATCCTAGGGCCACCAGGTGTTGGAGGCCATTCCAGAGCAGTTGGTATCCAAATTGATTAAAACAATACTCATTTCTAATAGATTTTAACAGTTTAAATTCATTGGAATAGGTACCAAGAGCATTGGATGAATGTAATAATAATTTAATCAGTATTGAAGCTAATACAAAGGCCCAAACTATGAACCTGGACTAAGGAGATGTAGCTCAGGAGGGGTGAAATGCTTCAACAAAAAATTGTGTATTGAGATCTGTTATTTGTGCTTGCTGTATTTTTATATGTTGCTATTCAACCATTTAAATTCATGCTTTTAAGTTCATGCAAGACACTAAATTTCATCAAGTGAGATAAATTGATAATCACATGCTGATGGATAAAATCTCTATGGATAAGCAAGCCAAAGCAAAGAAAAGTTCATATCTGGAAATGATACTAACATAACATTAACTAGAAATCAAATTCAGATCATGCTTGCTCAAGCCTTAGCACAACCTCCAAGTGTATAGTCTATCTCTCTGCCTAAGTGACTGAATTTGGCCAACACTTAGCCAATTTTCAAACCCTCTAAGCTCCTATTTCCTTGCATTGTTCCTTGAGGAAATTAGCCCCTATTATTATGAAAATTCCTGCAATTAGATTGCACAATTCCTCTAGGCACTTCCTTTGACTGCATGCAACACCTGTACACATGGAAATAGTCTACAACTGATAGTACACTGTCTTGGAATATCCATCTCAACTGGGTAGCTCAAATTCTCTATATGCATCAATATTTTGGTCTAACTGATTAATTAATTGGTTGATCATTGAGTGTGGTTGTAATTGCACTTCTACAACATGACCTTCACTAGTTCCTCTAACAATTACGACTATTTTAACCGATCATAACTCGATTTAACTGAAAGAGATTGCTACAAATTAGTAATCAATCATATTGAACTAAAATAAAGCTTCTCCAACTTGAATTAAATGAGTTAATTGAGTGACAAGTGTCATGCCACCTCAATTAACTACCTCCAATATTTCTACTAAAATAGAAATTCGAATTTTCTTTAGTTTGACAAAGGCAAAGTCAAACTGATATTTTCTTGTTGCATTTTCAACAATGTTTTGGTTTTTTGGTTATAATTTTTATGAGTCTCTCCTATTTGGTACTAGGTTTCAACAATGTTTCATTATCTACTCTAATTCTTGTTGGTTCTGCTTTCATACATCTCCCAATCTCTAACAATTCTAGTCTATGTGATGATGGATCCACATATGGTTCTGTCTAAATTTTTTCTCAATCAAGAGGCCTTGATAATGGTTATGTCATTATTGTTCTTTATTTTCCTCCTTATTATGTAAGAAAAAACAGTTACTCTATTAAATTCTAGCTTGGATTTGGTTCATAGGCCTTAATGCTATATTGTACAATTGTGATGCCACTTGTAATGTTCATCCAATTTACACACACACACACACACACATATTACTTAATCCAATATTGACTTGATCGAATTGGCAGAATGTAGAGCAAGTGCTAATTTTTAATAAATTCTATTCTCTTATTACACAAATGTATTTACTACTTTAGAAAATATTTATCTTTTATGGCTTCTTACTATCACTTGGTTATAAACCTTGAGACATGTTGATATAAAAAAACTTTCTTAAGGTTACGTAAAACATATCTCTATGAGTATCTTATATGTGCCTCTTGATCAACAATCATGTACTTAGGATAATTCTTACTATCATACCTCTATACCTAACTATAAAGAGTGACATTTATAGACACAGACACAGACACACACACACACACACACACACACACACACACACACACATATAAAGAGTTGGATTCTAACCCTCAACCTTGGGTTCCACCAAATTAAACGATCCTTGTCTATCCAAAATATCATGCATGTGCCTTGCTTTTTTGTCAAGTCCTTATTTAGTATCATCTATTAACCACTTTGCCATAGCTCATGACCCTTGTTATACTTGAGATACATTTAAAAATAATATTTCTAGGCCATTTCTCGTCCCCCTTTCTATACCACTTGTAACGCTTGGAGTTCATTATGTATGGGACCCCTGTACATGTGTTATTCATGCAACCATGTGTTGGCATTATGAGACAAGTGTTGTCCTTGATGGAAAATCACTGAGATGATAAATTATAGTGCAACAAAGTTATTTTCAAGTTCACGGAATTTTATGCAGAGTAAAGTTTACTTCATGTAGAGAAAAGTTCACGGAATTTTATGCAAAGAAAAGTTTATTTCATGTAGAGAAAAGTTCATGGAATTTTATGAAGAGAAAAGTTATTTCATGTGGAGAAAAGTTCACGCACTTTCATGGTTGGTTCATGGTATTAGTCCCACAGTTTTTGATCCTATGGTTTTGACCCATGGTATTGATCCATGATTTGAGGAAGAAATTGCCTATATAAAGTAAAGGAGATCATTTGGCTTGGCTATGCTTTTGGGTTGAATATCTTAAGATCTGAAATATTGGGTTATTGTTTCAAAAGCTCAATCTATATGAAAGTGAAGTGGAAATCAAATCTGTGAAGGGTGATCTCTCGAGCACTGCAGCTGCGGAAGTGCGGAGGCGCCACAAGAGATGCCACAGAGGCGCCACAGAAGGCACAGTGCAGAGACGCCACAGAGGCACCACAGAAGGCGCAGTGCGGAGACGCCACAGAAGGCGCAGTGCGGAGGCGCCACAGAAGGCACAGTGCAGAGACGCCACAGAGGCGCCACAGAAAGCGCAGTGCAGAGACGCCATAGAGGTGCCACAGAAGGTGCAGTGCGAAGGCGCCACAGAAGGCGCAGTGCGAAGGCGCCACAGAAGGCGCAGTGCGGAGACGCCACAGAGACGCCACAGAAGGCGCAGTGCAGAGACGCCACAGAGGCGCCACAGAAGGCGCAGTGCGGAGGCACCACAGGAGATGCCACAAAGATGCCACAGAAGGCACAGTGCGGAGACGCCACAGAGGCACCACAGAAGGCACAGTGCGGAGACGCCACAGAAGGCGCAGTGCGGAGACGCCACAAAGGCGCCACAGAAGGCGCAGTGCGGAGGCGCCACAGGAGACGCCACAGAGGCGCCACC